>JAQHUG010000185.1:2830923-2855917 GCA_028555095.1 Dicrostonyx torquatus
GAGGGGGGGAAGGCCTTGGGCTCCCCATAGGACAGGGTAACCTGCACCATCTTAAGGAAGCAGGGGGAGGGCGGTGGGGTAGTGGGGGAGCGGGAGGGCCAGGAACAAGGGGAGTAAATGTAAATTTTGCTTTTAACAAAAATAAATGAATAAATTAAAAAAAGAAAGAAAGAGAGCAGATAGTATTCCCTACAGACGACCAGTATCTCAGAACTTCTCTGTATAAAAAACTGGATTGAACACAAATAAAGACTACCTTTCTACAAAAAAAAAGAAAAGTTTCAGTTAAAATACACATTTTGTATTTATTAACTTTAAATTGGCAGAATGGATTTTATGTGTGGCAATTTATACATACATTATTCTTAATCATTGTATCCCAACACTCCCCTCCTCCATCTTTCTGTACCTTGCTTAGGTTGGTCCATACCTGCTCACAATAATCCATCCTCTATTTTTATATTATATTCATTGTTTTAAACTGCTTTGTTTTGTCTCTTCCCCTTAAGGTCTCATTTTCCTTTTCCAATGCTTCATTATAGTTTTCTGGTTCTCTCTCTCTCTCTCTCTCTCTCTCTCTCTCTCTCTCTCTCTCACACACACACACACACACACACACACACACACACTATTACCGTACCCACAGAGACCAGAGAATGGTGTTGCATCAGCTGGAACTAGAGTTATAGATGATTCAGAGATAAACCATGATGTGGCATTCTTCTCTGTATACTGTGAATATGTTTTATTACCATTAGTTAACAAAGTAGCTGCTTTGACCTATGGCAGGGCAGAATATAACTAGGCTGGAAAACTAAACTGATGAGAGGGAGAAATACACCAGAACCTTACTGGTAAGCCACAGCCTCATGGTGATACATATATTAATTGAAATGGGTTAATTTAAGATGTTAGAGCTATCTAGAAATATGCCTAAGTCATTGGCCAAGCAGTGTTGCAATTAATAGAGTTTCTGTGTTTTTATTAGGGCCTCTATGGCTGTGAAATGAACGTGCAGTCTCCATTTACATAACCATATAGGTATTGCGACTCAAACTCAGGTCCTACAGAAAGGCATCCAGTTCCTTTAATTGCTTAGCCATTTCTTCATCCCCATAGCGTGTGTCTCTTTGAATCTATTTGAATCTATTAAGCTTAATAAAATTACTACCAAATTCATCTGTTCTCCTCAAAATGTCATAATATTCTACCATGTATATGTATATTTTCTTTAACAGATGGTGGGCATCTATCCGGATCAGCTCCATTTCAAAGTATCATAAATATCACATCAAGCACTGGTGATATGCATGTATTTATGTGGTAGGAATTGGTGATTTTTGAACAAAGTCTAGACGTGAAATAGATGGTCATTTTGTTTTCAATGCTTTGGTAAACCTCCATACTAATTCTCACTGTGGTTGTGCAAATTTGCTATCCAGTCACCACGGTGTAAGAGTTCCATTCATCTGTTTCTTCCTCTTTTTTTTATCATTTGTCTCTTGAGGTAAAAATTCTGGCTGGAGTGAGATAGAACCTTAAACAGTTCTGATATTTATTTCCATGATGACTAGGTATATGGGCCAATTAGAAGCATCTTTGGGGATTACTTGAGTTTCTTCTCTGTTCATTTCATTAACTGCTTTGCTGTCTGGAAGATTTGTTCTAAAGTTTGATTTTTCCAGTTATTTGTATATCCTTGATATTAAGTCTTTCTAGAAGATATAGCTGAGTTCTATTCAGAAATTACTTGCTATTCCTATATCTTGGAATAGTTTTTCTATTTTCTTCTAGCAGTTTTCATGGCTTACATTAATGTCTTGGAACCACATTGAGTTGATTTTTACATAAGAGACATGGATCTAATCTCATCCTTTTACATGTGCATATGTAGTTTAATCAACACCATTCATTGAAGTGGTTACCATGTTTCCAATATACGTTCTTTGTATTTTTGTTAATAATTATGTTAACATCTCTTCTTTCATCTTTTTTCTAATAAAAAAATTTACTCAGATTTGGAATAATTAGTTCACATTGGTTGACATGTGGACTGAGTACCTTGTTCCTTTTTAGCTACATGTTTTATACTTATATGTGCATCCTAAAATGCACAGAAACACACACACACACATCATGAAAAGAGAAGGGGTTTTGTTTGGAAAGAAGTAGAGAAGCAAAAGGGAAAGAAAACAGTAATGGGAGGTAGCACTGTCAAAGCACTTGATACACTTAAAAATGAAACCCTATAAAACACAATGGATGTAGAATAATTAATATATTAAAATAATTTCTTTGTAAAATTTGTAAAATTTTTTGTGTTCAAAATATGATGTTTCAAAAACTGGACAATCAGAGTTGGTGGGTGTAGAGGTGCGGAGGTTCTGAGAGAAGTTGGGGAAGGAGAAATTGATCAGAATATACTACATGAAAAAAATTATTTTCTTGTAAACCGATAAAGTTTATAGCTATAATAATGAATTACTTGCTATCACTAGTATGTCAGGACCCTGTGTTGCTCCCATTTGAGAATGAATGCATGTACATAGGCATAAAGTTATTACTTGTTCCATTCCTTCAATGTTAAAATGGTGAAAAAGTATTCTTTTGTGGATGTTTCCTTAAAATTAAAATTGTTTATGTTTCTATACTTAAATGAGCAAAAAGAAACCACATAGTCTCTGGATCTCTATAAAATTTTATATAACTTAATTACTCTTTATTACATTTGAATTACTCATTAAATAATGCACTTTTAATTATCTGAAAAATGCTTGCATAGAAAAACAAACTTGAACATTAGTAATTGATGACTTAAGTAGCATTAATTCATATAGTTTCTATAGTACATAAAATCATCTACACATCTTTATTTGGTGAAGGGAATGAAATGAGCGATTACTGCTTTATAGAGATCCATTTCATGTGTACGTTTGAATTTCAAATATTCAGTACGTTCATTGAGAGAATAGAGAGGAATTAAAATTTTCATTCTCTGTACAAATCTATCAATTCTGTACTTTCAAATAACAGAAAATCTTGGCCTTAAAGGGATTTAGTGTTCACTCTACCTAACAAAATATTCACTGTAAATTGTCAAGTCATAGCAGGGTAACAATTCTCTAAAGGAATATATTATGGCAGAAAAAATATCTCTACTACATTTGTTTATACTACTGATTTATGTTTCTGTTAGAATAATAAAGATACTATTAAATAAATTCTGGAAATCATTAACACCATGTACAATTCACAAGAATCACAGTAGAGAATTCCCATGGTTTCTGAGTTATATTTTCCTGTGACAAGTTTTAAAATTCATATTAGTAATTCTGAGATATAAATGGATATTTTAAAAGATTAGTCCAATAAAAAGTACCAGTGATAATATTTTCAGTTTAAATTACATTATCCCCAAAACAGTTTTTCCTATTATGTTATACACAAAAGTAACCATTAGTAGAGCTGATAAGGCAAATCCACTTTTCTTACATATAAAACCTAACCTTAAAAAAATTTTATCTTGTACTTTTGGAGGGCATATTCCAGACCATCTGTATTCAGTAAGAAAATCTTAGGCCATTCGCTATAAATAGCAAATGCATTTTATTTTTAAAGACTTCAATCTAAGACGGATTGCATAACTTCTCTGTGTAACACATTCCAAGGTATTAAAATCCTTTGTCAGGAATTCTTCCTATCTAACCTACATCACTCAGGCTTCACTGAAGTCCATCACTTCCTGTGTTTTTTTTTCCCCTTATTTTATTCACGGTATAAATAGAGAACTGCTGAGATAAAGCTGATTTGGAGATTGAAATGAGTTGAATCACATCCCAGACATTACTATCTGTCAGAAGAGGACATTCTGAAAACAGAGCAATTTGGGGAACAGTGGAATTAAATATAGGAATAGCTAAATATGGGACCCGCAACGCTTAAAGATCGTTCACTAAACTAACTAATAAAAATTTAAGATACAGAATAATTGGCCATAAATTTCCTTTTTCTTCATCGAATACTACCAATCCTTTTTATAGTCATTTCTAAATGCTTCATAAAGGCAAGAGATATTGGAAAAAATATTTAGGTAGAGATACCTGAATTTCAGAGTGTGTGAAATTCTCATTTGTTGGGAAAGAATAATTCTCCCTCTTTATTTCCAATTCTTAAAAGAACACATTGAAAATTTATTTAACTACCTCACCGATATTATTCATAAAGAAAGATTACAGTTCTTATTAAGCCAGTGCAAATTAGTCCTCAGTGATTATACCAATGTAGAGAAGGCAACAGTTTTGAAGATCTGAATAAAGCCCTTTTATCCTATTGGTTGAGCGATGTTGTTAAACTTAAATTTACATGTTTCAGTTCATTAGCTCTCTGTGGTTTGGTCAGACACTCTGTGCCTAATGCATTCATTTCTCAGAAGGAACAAAAAGGAAGCTTATCTTTAGAAGAAATACCACAGATGGGAAGGGAGAATGCAAAGGGAATATTTTTTAAAGCAAAACTCTGGAGATCTTTAAACCATAACTATAGCTGATCTGCATCTATGAATGATAGTTGGACACAGCAAAACTAGAACATTCTATTCCTAGCAAGAAAATCAGACGGCAGCAGACACTTGGAGATCACCTCACAGACAACCTGGGTTAATCGGGTGCTGATGCTCCAAATCCTTTGCACTTGACGTGACATTTGCAGGCTCAGGACTGAGAAAGGAACTTTTCTAGTTGCTGCCACTGTCCAATTTGAAGTCCTAAGAATTGGAGTTTTTTGTGGAAAAAAAAATCTTATTTTCTGCATTTAACTACCACATTAGTATATTCTTGTATATTTCAATGTATTCAGTATATTTTATGCAATTAAGGTCACATAGGGTCAGTTGTTGTGACAATAGTTTGGAAGTGTAAAAATTTTGTGGCTGCATGTGTACAAGAAACAAAATGAAATAATCAGACCAAGAAGAGATAGTCCGCAGGACCAAAATTCAAAAAGAAACAATTTGTTGAGTTATATATTCCTACATTGAAACCAGATAAAATATTCATAACATATGCACATAGTATCCTAGATTTTTTACTTAGAGTAGAGCAACAACTCCAGACGCTTGCAGTCACCTGAGGAGGAAGTCTCAAATGAGGAGTTGCCCACATTCCATTGGCCGGTGAGCATGACTATTTAGTGGGAGCTGTTTGATTGTATTGATGTTGAAACATCTCCCACACTGTTACTGGTACCATTCCCTGAGCATGTGGTCCTGGATTGTCTAAGGGAGCACGCAGGGCCTATCAAAAGCACAGCAGTCTTTGCCATAATGTATGTCTGATTACTGCAACTTTAACAAATTACTTCCTAAGTACGTTGAAGACAACAATGTGTAGGGAGATTAATGGACAGTTACCAAAATGAGTGAAAGAAAACTGTTCTCAAGACTATTACTGTCTCTTTTTCTTACTGTGTATCTTGGATTAATTATCATTTTCATTATCACTGCTCCTGATAAGTACTTTGATGCTTTGATGTTTACTGGCATATTAGCATAGTCTCTAAAACTATCTATTACATACCTTTCTTTTAGATATCTCATTATTTTCTTCAGATATAACTTGATTTTACTGAAAAAGTGCTAAGTAGGTACTTGACACGATGAGATAACTGCATTGACTTTGATCCATTAAATTTTTGGCACAAGTTCAGCTTTTCAAAGAAGAAAAATCAATAAGTGGAGAACAAGTGAGATATATTGGCAAAGACAGGCTCTACATGGGTGACCAAAGTGAAGTGTTTTATGACTAAGAAAGGCAGAGTCCAAAGAATAGGTACTAATTAAGTGGTAGCAAATGCACATAAAATACTGCTGTAGAATGGAGGCCTACATACAGACATGAGAAAAAAAAATAGGGAATTCACTCAACCTATGGGTGAGAGTTCTGCTTTTCAGGATATTTTGGGAAATAAAGTTCACAATCACATAAAATACTTTATTTATAAACACAGCGAAAAATAAAAACCATGAAGAATGCTGCAATTAAAGGCATGTGCCACCATGCCTGACTTCTGATACATATTTTTAAATTATGGTGGAATTCAATGACAGCTATGGTAAAAAATATCACTACCAAAGCTACAAACTTAAATTATGTAAATTACTCACTTCAAGACTTATATGCTATTATTGTCAAGCCTGCTCTGCTCTGATAAGGATCTGTGTTGTTTTTATTGCATGACAATACTAGTGAAGGTTTTGATTGTCCTAGAATGCTCTTTGTGTTAGCTTCTTATTGTGAAGTGTTTTACAATAGGCTCTGTATCTTAGTAGGAGTTCCTATTGATGTGATAAAAAAATCCCAAAACCAAAGCAATTTAGGGAGGAAAGGTTTTATGGTGCTTTAATAGGCTTGCATATGTGACGATAGGCTTGATTTTTGCTTGGTGGAACCATTTTGGACGCATTAGGAGGTATAGCTTCATTGGGGGAGGTCTGTCACTGGAGATGGGCTTTCAAGTTTCTAAAGTCAATGCTCTTCTGAGTTAGCCCATCCCTTCTCATGGTTTTGGGTCAGTGTATAAGTTCTCAGCTACTGCTCCAAAAAAACATGCTGCCTTTGTGCTACCCTGATGCTGTCCTCATGATCACGACGGTCATAGACTCAAACCCTCCAAAAAACAAAACCTCTCCAATAAACTCTTTCTTCTATAAATTTTCTATGTTATGGTATCTCTACACAGCAACACAAAAATATCTGAGAAGTTTGTACAGGAGAGTGAGCTACTACCATGCCAGGGCTAACCATATTGTTTTGGGAAATCATGTGGAAGACCTTATGACTTTGTACAAAGAAATCAATTGAGTACTCCAGCTATGGTTTAAAAAGTCACCCGACTATGATCTTGAAGGCAGTAGTGAGAGAAATGTGTTTCAGTAGGGAAGAAGTATTAGCAACAAGATCATTCTTAAGATATTTTGGCAAAGAATGTGTTGTTTTGTGCCCACCTCCTAAGAATCTTTCTGATGCTTAAATTGAAATGTTTTGAACTAATTCTATTTGCAGTGGTTTCCAGACAGCCTAGTATTGATTTTGTTACATGGTTATTAGCAATTACTCTTATGTAGATCTACAATAAAAAAGAGCAATCAAATAAGAAAGAAAACAAAATGAAAAATTTGAAGAAAAAAAAAGAGCACTAGAAAGTTTAATTTTGTGATGTGGAAAGTCCTTCTGTACATGTGTTGCTTTTACTGGTTAATGAATAAAGAAGCTGCTTTGGGCCTATAGCAGGGCAGAGCAGAGCTAGGCTGGGAAAACTAAACTGAATGCTGGGAGAAAGAAGGCAGAGTCAAGGGGATGTCATGGAACTGCCAGAGTGGAAAGATGCGAGCTTCCAGCTGGAACCTTACCAGTAGGCCACAAACCTGGTGGTAAAATATAAAATAATAGAAATGGGCTAATTCTAGATGTAAAAGATTGCTAGCAATATGCTTAAGCTCTTGGTCAAGTAGTGGTTTAAATAATATAATTTCTGTGTGATTATTTCAGATCTAAGTGGCTGGGAACAGAGGAGCAGCCTCTCCCAACAAAGCTAGAGTGCCTTCTGGGCAAAACTCAACCCAGCTAAGCTTCCAACAGGTGAATAGGAAATGATGAGGGTCTTAGTTAATGTACCTATTTCCCTCTTCTGTTTGCCTGGTTTGTTCCCAGTGAATGAGTTGGGGGGAGATCTTTGTGACTCATCAGGTGATGGCATCAGATAGGACAGGCAAACCACAGTGGATTTCCTGAGGGTCTGGTACAAAACAATGGGGGAAAGAAGGTGATAAGGGGAATATCTGTGCTATCCACATAAAATAGACCAGGGTAGCAGAGCAGTACACCTTAAGTGTTCTGCTGCATACTTGGGAGTCAAACTACTTTCTTGTACACTTAGGACTTAGCTTCCCAGAGTTGATGCCATGGTACGCTATCTTGCAATATAAATCCTTATCAATAAAATGTTTGACAGATTTACCTATAGGCTAGTTTTATGGAGGACATTTTTCAGTTGAGGTTCCTCTTCCTCGATAAATCTAGCTTGTGTCAAGTTCACAAAAAAACCAACCAAAAAACTTTGAGGAAATATCATTAAAAAGATTTATGGAGGATTTTGTCAAAAAAAGTAAAAATATTTAGAATCTTGTAAAATTAAAAAAGGAAATTAAAAAATACTGATAGAGTATAGATGAAAGGACAAGGGGTAAGAGGTTATTGTAAAATCATGCAAAAGTCCTAAGATGGTTCAAATAAAAGTTATCAAAAATAGCTATAACAGGCAGACAAGTTAGACTTTCAAAAGCTGAAAAGGTAGACTAACTGTGTCATTGATGACATGCAAAAGCTTCACTCACTTTTACTATCCATTTAATTTTGAACCTAAACCCCTCATTATTTCATCAGCAAAGACATTTCCAGCCCAGGCGTAATGCCAGCTAGCTTTCCTGCTCATCATTTTGCATGTGAAATATAATGCAATTCCTTTGCATTTATAACATTGTTCTCATGAATTCCTCAGCTGAGAAGGTATCAAAAATGATTATGTTTAACCTCAATATTATAAGCTAATATTAAAAACAAAACACAGGTTTCATTCATAACTCTTATTAACTTTCAGACCAATAGCAATATTGTTTTCAGACTTGTTGATTATCTTCTATCTCCAGTTACTGTCATGGTGAAGCACAGGCCATTAGACCACTTTTGCTTATGCGTAAGAATTGGGGTCTAATGTTGGTTGAATGAAACAGTTGCAATAGCCATGAAACAAGATAGAATTTATGACCTTCAAAATGGTTAGTACCCTTGTCTATTAATTTTGCATGAATAGTATAAATTGGTGTTTAAATACATTTGAAGACACTAACTCTAAGGTGGTTTTAAACATACATATAACTTAATGTCACTGGTCTGACCCAAAAGGTGAAATGGAAACACGAAATATTTGATAGACATTGTCATCACAGTTTAGAGTCTTCTCTAACCCTTTTATAACATTTTTGTGACACCCTATCTTAGTTAGGGTTTCCTATTGCTGTGAAGAGACGCCACGACCACAACCATAGCAACTTAATTATGGTGGCCCACTTTCAGTTCAGAGGCTCATTCCATCACAGCTGGGAGTCTGGCATCATGCAGGCAGATATGGTGCTGGAGCTGAGAGTTCTACATCTTGACTCAGATGCAACAAGAAATCAAATGACTGTCTCACTGAACAAAGCTTGAGGAAAAAAAAAAAACTTATACTCACAGTGACACACTTCCAATGGAAGGTAAGACCCTGATTAAAGGTGTGTCCATCAGCCCTAATGTCTGGATTAAATGTGTGTGTCATCCAGCCTCCTCCAACAGGACCACACTTCCTCCAAGAATACCACTCATGAGTTTATGAGGGCCAAATACATTCCAACTACCACACACCCCATGTATATATAGAAAATATTGATATCGACGGGTTATTTTTTAGGCCATAGCCATAAATTTCAAAGACCAAAGACCACTCCTGAAATTTATAACCAAGTCATGTTACTTAAAAAAAAAAAACCTAAGGTCCACAAATAAGTAACATTTCTGAGTTACTTCATTCCATACAATATTTCCTCCTTCATTTTCCTAAAATGTTTAAGATTTCATTTTTCTTTCCAACTGAATAGGGGTAGTGTTAGAAGATAATACACAAAGAGAAGAAAGGAAAAAAAATACCTAAGGAATTTTTAAACAGTTGTAGAGAAGCAATCTACTTTGTACTTATTTAAAGATACATACATAATATATGAAAAAGGTATATTCTAAATTACTAGATATAAAGAAGCCAAAATTAAAGATTATATCATTATATATGGTAAGTAGAGTTATTATGAGCTAACACGTTACAATTACTTTAATGGTATTTAAACTGAGTTTCAAAGCAGTCTCTTCTGTAAATTCTTATCATGTTTATTAACAAGCAATTAAAATAAATATTTGGGGGGGAATTACCTTGGATTTCACTTGAAGAGGCTTTCTCATGCCTGGTTCCAGAGCTTTTGTTATATAGTCTATAGTTCTTTGGGGAGTGTTGCCAGCACAAGTAACATAATAGCATCATTTAAAGTACATATGAAGGCACATATACTTATATATAACTTTACTTAAATAAAAATATAACTTTTGGGGGGCTTTTAATATGTCGCTAGTGGTTTTTTTTTTTATTCCTTCCTCCATGTCTTTCTCCACTGGCTTTGCTCTCCCCTCCCCAGTGAAAGCCTTCCCCTTTGATTCATCCACTTTCTCATCCACATCACTAGTATTATGCTCAAGTGCTCTCTTCTGCTAAGGTGTGTTACATTTGTTTGTGCTCTGGAATGTGCGTATTAATGATGCAAATATGTGTTGCATTCTTTTAGGTTGCATTTGTTTAACTCTGTGAAGCTGTGTTCCTTTGACTGTCTAGAGCACCTGGTTGGTATAATATAGAGCTGAGTGGCCAATAGTAAGGCAGGAGAAAGGATATGTGGGGTTGGCAGCCACAGAGAATAGATACAAAGAGAAAGAGAGAGAGAGAGAGACAGAGACAGAGACAGAGAGAGATATGAAGGAGAGAAGAAAGAAGGGGCCAGTTACCCAGCCACACAGTCAGCTTTGGAGTAAGAATGAAACAAGATTGCAGAAGTAAGAATAGGAAAAAGCCAAGAGGCAAATGATAAATGGGATAATTTAAGAAAATCTGGCTAGAAATAAGCAAAATTAAGCCTGGGCATTTATCTTAAGAATAAGTCTCCATGAGTGATTTATTTGGGAGCTGAGTGGTGGGCACTCTTAAAAGTAAAAAGTAAATAGCCACTTACAGGATCTTTTAACTTTTCTCGTTTCTCTAGTTACTCTAGGTTACATACTCACATGAGAAATGTTTGGATTTTGAATTTCCAAATCAAGCTCCTAGTACCAGGACTAAGTTATTCTGAATCAAGTTGTTGGCCAAAGGGGTCCGTGGGAATCCCCAAATCACCTTGGCTGTTGCCAAGTCAGTAGGTTGCTCTTCACGAGTTACAAGCAGGGACCCATTGCCAACTACAACACTTACATAACATTAAATATAGAGAAGTCAAGTGTGTACTTATGTAGAGCCTTCACAGGTATGTTTAGAGTCTTTTGTACAAGGATGTTCCCTTCAACTACCAAGAGAGAAACAATAAACACCTATCCAACCACAAACTCTTTGACCTATAATGATGTCCTGCCTACAAAATATGCTATGGCAATATTGTCACAAAACTTATGGTCCTAACCAACCAATATCTGATCTGACGTAAGGCCTACTAGTCAAGATGCAACCCACACTTGACACTCCTTGGGTGACCAAGAACCCAGAGTAAAATTAATTTCTACTGTTCAAAAATATGTAGCAATAAAGTGAACATACTCCCAACTATATCCTGCTTTACTAATAGGTAAGTGCCCTGCTAACCCATAATCAACTTATAGACACTACAGCAGCATTCAGCAGGTCTGCACCAGATCTTCCATGTGTTTATTATAGCTTCTTCCAGTTTAGTGTTTTTATGGGATTCTTAAGTGTGTAAACAAGTGGGTCTCTGATGCTTGTGCCTTCTCTTGGTCTCTTTTCCCTCTGCACCTCCTTCCTACTCTGATGTGATAGTTTCCTTTTATTTTTATTTTATTATACATACTTTATTAATATCCCTTAGAAGACTGTTTCTTTTTTTTAAAAAAAAAAGATAGACAGGAAGTGGAATAGATGGAAGAAGAGCTGGGAAGAATTGAGTGGAGTAGATATAAAGAAACTAATCAGAATACATTATGTGGAAATATATCATTTTTCAATAAAAGGAAAACCCTAATTTGTTTCCATTTCTTTTTTACTGTGAGCATCAGTGAACATGACTGAGCAAGTATCTATGGAGTAGGGTACTGAGTCTTTTGGGCATATGCCAAGAAGTGGTGTATCTAGAGATCAGTGATAGATTTATTTTAGAATTTTGTGAATTCTTACTACTAATTTATAGTGACTTCACCAGTTTGCAATCCCACGAACAATGACAAAAGATTACTTTACCCATATCATCTCCTTCTCTTTTTCAGCTCTTTTGATGAACTTTGCCAGTCTGACTGGGGGATGCAATCTCAAACATTTTAGGCTGTTGCTGTTGCTTTTGGTTGTCTCAGAGGTGAATTAGGGCTTGAGAAGGAGGACTGTGGCTATGTAAGTTATATCTGAACTGAAAGCTTTCTTTTTGAAGACTAGCTGTCATAGACCAGCAAGGCAAGCAACAAAGGGAGAGAAGCAACAAATTATCCTACCTAGGCATGATGCCCATGAACCACAAAAATGATCATACTGACAAGAAATTCCTAAAGATGCAATAGAGACATTCTAATTTTAATGTTAACAGCTTTCTGAATGTATTTAAGACTCCATCCAGAGAAGGGAAATAGTGCCTGCTGGTGTCAACCTAGTCAGCTCACTGGACTAGTGACATCATAGAATTTAGGGAAGAATCTACTCCTGTAACTTTACCGAAAGGCCATATCCATAACTGCATTCTGAGTGCTGGTCAGTTCAATATATGAGGACCTTTGCAGAAAAATACAACTGGTCAAAATGCAAATGACAAATGGCAGTGGGGTGTCAAACAGATACATCTACAACACAGCTCTTTCATCTGAGGGTCAGGGAGCATCATGGAAGGCGAATGACAAGACTGTAAGAGTCAGAAAACCAGAAAATGTGCTCCGATTTTATCTTGTAGAAATCATAAGGAATTTTCCCCTGTGATATCAGAACAATATGATTGAGTAAACACGGACAAAACCAATAGCTATGATACCACCTGGCGGTGAAATCTCACAGAGTCCCACCCCCAAAGAAGGTACTACATGCAAATAAGAATTGATGAAAGGAACTCCCCCAAATCCCAGATGTCAATGACAAACACATGGCTGCATTTGGCAACTATAGTGGAGTTCCTGAAATACAATACATAGAAATAGATTAGTGCTTAAGAATAACTGCTGCTCTTGAAATTGACCTGGGTTGTTTCCAGCACCTACATGATGGTCCACAACCATCAATAACTACAGACCAGGAGATCTGATGCCCTTTCTCACATCTGCAGCCACCAGACACACATGTAGTTCATACACATACAGGCCACAAAAAAACCCTAGCACACATAAATTAAAAATAAAACCTAAATGTAGTATTTTTGTTGTTGTTGTTGTTGGTTTTTCGAGACATGGTTTCTCTGGCTTTGGAGCCTGTCCTGGAACTAGCTCTTGTAGACAAGGCTGGCCTCGAACTCACAAAGATCCGCCTGCCTCTGCCTCCCATGTGCTGGGATTAAAGGCGTGCGCCACCACCGCCGGGCTAAATGTAGTTTTTTAAACACCAAAAATTTCACCAAAGACCTTTTAACTTCATAGAATGGTCCAAATGCAGGGAAAACACATTCTCAGCCAGTGTCAAATGGACTTCCTTCTTTGCTTTCAATTCCTTGTTGATCCCTTTAAGTAAACACCTGGATCTGTTTCTTTATGTAACAGTATACTCTCAGTTTGGGACCTTAGTTTTATATTATTTATATTTGAATATTATTCTCTTTATTTTTCCCCATCCACAGCATGAAAATGGTTATTTTGGATGACATTTGTGTTCACAAAGGGACTGTTTTTTTTTTTTTCTTTTTATTTGAGATAAAATCTTGCAAGGGTTTATTTGAGTTAAACTCTGGATGAGTGGTCTTGGGTTGCTAGTTGTTGAACCGACAGACATATTATAAGTAAAAATCATCATTTTCTACTCAACACCATTTGATTATTTTTCTAGCATGTGGCCTTAATCAAAATTGGAATGTTTTGTTTGTTTATTTATTTTGTTTAACTCCATATGAATAAAATAACCTTCAGTATTAATAAGACTGATATTTTTAACTGAATAATGTTTTAGTAATAAACTGAGAGAAATTACCATAATCTTCCTGATTTATAGGTGTTGCAGGCATACTGTCTTGCACAATGTGTATATATGAATAGTAATGTTTCACTAAGGTGGCATGTTTTGTATTAAAATGGAAAGATCAGATTATGCAGCACAAATTTTACATATTACCTAATGTGATATTACACTGAAATAATAAACAGTAAAAGGTTATTTACTACCCACAATAATCCTGTTCACTCCTACATGTATACATACAGTTTTGTCACAAAAGAAACCACCTAGTTCCAGAGATGAAGGTTTACAGACGATAGAAGGCTACAGTTCTCTAAGATTCAATGTAGACTGGAAGTATCCAGGAGTAATCACCTTACCTCCTATGCTCACCAAATGTAAGGTGTTGTCCAGACATTCCAGGTCACTCTTCCATGCGAAAGGATAGCATTTAGTTGTGTGTATGTGTGAGTGTGTGTGCGTGTATGTCTGTGTATGTGTATGTGTGTTCGTATATGTATGTATACACATATACATATATGTTCGCGCATGTGTGTATGTGTGTGGAGGTATGTGTATGTATATGTAGGTATATGGTATATGTGTGGTATGTGTGTGCAGTGTGTACGTATGTGGTGTGGGTGTGTGCATATGGTGTGTGTGTGGTATGTTAGTGTGTATCTGTATGTGGTACATGTGTGGAGTGTGTATATGTGCATGCATATGTGGTGTGTGTCTATGGTATCTGTGTGACATACGTGTGTGTGTGTGGTGTGTGTGGTTTGTGTGGAGTATATGTGTGTATATGTGTTTGAGTATGTGTGTTTATGTGTGTTCGTATATATAACTATGCAAGTGTGTATGTGTATATATATGGTGTGTGTATGTGTATGTGGTATGTGTGTATGGTATCTGTGTGGCGTATGTATATGGTGTGTGGTGTGATGTGTGTGTGTGTTATGTGTGTGTGTGTTATGTGTGTGCTTGAGTGAGAGTTGTATAGGAGAGAACTGGTGATGTAGGATTTTTTTTTTGACCACAGTATACAGAGGAGGGATAAGCTGGAAAATGGAGTCATATTACAAACAAATATATTTTGTTCAATACAATAAACTGACAGAGCAACTTTACATGAGAGATAGGAAAGAAAGGTAGAAGAGAAAAATAATTGTATTTATCTGTAAATACAAGATCACAGTATAGCATGAATATGTTCCAGTGATTGTCTTCATTCACGTAGTAAATCACCTTTGCCTTGATTCTCACAAAGCTGAAAGAGGTTACAAATTTTTCCTGTAGTCCCGTTGTATAAAGCCTCTGATCCCATCATAAAATCTCTCTCACGATGGCACAAACTCCTGTCCCTAACACAGTAATACTCAGGATAAGGACTTCACCTATGTATTTCAGAGAATGCAAACAATCAAGCAAGCACTACACGAAGGGCACAGCAATAACAAAATATACACAATTTCTGGGCAAAGATTAGACATCCTGATATAGACAAGGCAGGACAGTTTTCATAAGCTCAATAATTTATTAAGAATACTACATAATTGGCAGTAAATTATTACTTTGATAATTCTAGTTTATGTATCTGTTTTATAAAGGACTCAAGTAACAGGACTCTTCTTGTCAAGCTGCCTTTTTTGATTGAGCTAATCATGATTGCTTTATACCTAAAAATGTTAGGCAAATTAGAAAGAGTTTAGTGATAATTTTATTTATACAACATTAGAGATATTTTTCAGAACTAAAGTATCACATGATTTCTCATAGAAAATTATTTTATTGTAATGCAATATTAACTATTAACATTACCTAAAGTCACCAACACTGTTCATCTTAAATATCTTAAGACTATTTACTGATTTTCATATCATACTGAAAATGACAAATTCTCTTTTTTATTGGACATCATATCTGATAATACTTCCCTCATCATTTAAGTAGGTTCTTTCAAATTTTCCAAGTGACATGTAGCATGGTATATAAGGCTCTTGAGATTTCAAATTTATTCTTATTTTTAAAACATTAAACCACAATTCAGCCTACTTAAGCATTACACTCAAATAAATTATTATGATATACATTTTACACATGAAGTATAAATTAGGCACATGTAGACTATTTATGTTAATAAAAATTTGCAAATTTCTCCTAATGATCTGTAGGGTTTTGTTTTGTCAATCCTAGATTAGAATATTTTTATCCACATAGGTTTTTTTTTTAATTTGGAAAGTTTAGCTTTACCTTGATGTATTTATGAAAATAGACATATTTATTAATGGTATATACAAAGCCTATATTTCAATTATGAAAATTAACTAATCCTTCAATAACACAGTTCCATGAAAGGAAATTATATAGAGACACTTTTATAATCCATTTATTGAAACTGTTGCTCACTGCACAGCAATCCCACAGTGTATGGCTACTTAAGATTACAGGAAGACCTAGGTATTGAATAACCTCTGATTCACTTCTTCATTTTTCTTTTCATCCCATGTGAAGTGTTGGATTACACTTTATATAACAGAGTACCTGACTTTAATCCATTTATGCATTTTAAAATTCATTTTGCAGTTAAAATTTCATGGGACAGCATGCAATGCCTACTTTTATCAGGGGAATTTGTGTAAGCTGCTTATCTTTCAATACCTTTGTCGTCATTACTCATAGCAGAGATATCATGGGAATATAGCAGAGATAGGAAGAATAATAGATAAAACAAGAATTATAACTCACAATGTGATATATTAAGCAGTAGAAAAATAGTGCTAAGAGTAAGAAGTAAGCCCAAAGATTTGTTGTTAAATAATATAATAAGGAAACCTCAAAGAATAAATATATATATACACACACAGACAAACACCTAATGTAACAACTGAAAGGGGCACCTTTGTAAAACAATTTACAGTGATTCAGAGGAAAACCATTTAAAATGATACTTTTAAATATCAACTTATCAACATATTCCAATAATTTGATTAGATGATGTTGTGGGAATATGTTTAACTTTCCAGATAGTCAGAAATGCATCACTAAAGTGAGGAGTTAGCAGCCATCACATTCCTGGGTAGAAAGAATCACCCTGTTTACTGTGAACCAGTCTGCATCAGGGCAGATGCTAAAGAGCAATCTTTACACAGGGCCCAATGATTTTGCTTTTTGCCCAACTAATTTTAGCAGAAATCCTGTTTGATGACTTATTAAAATATTATAGCAAAATGATATATGATATTAACGTCCTCACTTCCTTCTCCAGATTTATCAGTTCACACAAGAAACATGATAAATTTTAATCACTGAAATGACAACATATATCAGCCTGAAACAAATTTTACCCTCCTGTCTCTTTCAGATTTAATATTGTGATAGATAATTGTGCTGGATAGTTTTGTGTCAACTAGAAAGAAGCTAAAGTCAACTGAGAGGAAGGTACCTCAATTTAAAAGTTGCCTCCATAAGATCCAGCTGTAAGGTATTTTCTTAATTGATTAGTGATTGATGGAGGAGGGCTGAGTCAATTGTGGGTAGGGACATCCCTGGGATGGTGGTACTGGGTTCTTTAAGAAAGCAGACTGAGAAAAAGCCATGATGAGCAATCTAGTAAACAGTACCTCGCTATGTCCTCTGCATCAACTCCTGTTTTGAATTCTCTCAGTGATGTGGAAGTGTAAGCCAATTAAACCCTTTCCTCCCTATATCACTTTTGGTCATGGCGTTTCATTAGAGCGAGAGTAGCTCTAAGACAATACTATTTTATCAAAGATTGAATTTCTGTTTTCATGATGCGCAAAAGAGAACAAGAATGGACTGGAAAAGACTCTGAAATTTTATTAACCTATCCTATATTCCAACCATCTTCCATTTAAATCAAAAAGTGTGTATCATCTAAATTTCTGTTTTAACACAGTCAGTGGATGAAACCATCACGAAGCCTAGGTAAAAGGCTACACTACCAAATTTTGCAATATTTCAAAGCACAATATGATCTTCTATAAAACAAAAAGAGTGAAATTATAATCACATGTTCACAAAGTACCATGATGGTATAGTATAAAATTGGCTTCCAATGATTTTGTCTACAATTAGGATCTCTTAAGAATGGTTTTTCTGAAAAAAAAAATCTATGGAGAAATTACATGAGCTGAAGGTACAAAATGAATAGCATGAACTACTCTAAAAATGTATTGGGAAACTGGGTAAAAAGAGAATTTGAGATAAATTATTAAAGAAGAAATTTAGTATTCACAAATGATTAAATTTATAATGATAAAATAACAAACATTACAATTTTTCCAGACCCTTGGCTGGCTTTTCTAATTCATGCAAGAGCTCCAGATTTTCAGAGCTGACCTCAGCAGAGCAGGCACAGTCATCGTATGAATAAGAACTGCTAAGATTTCCTAATATCCACAGATTGTAAGAAAATATAATCAGTAATCTTTATGAGTTGATCATATGCCAACATGGAAACTAGTTAATCACATTTCTGAAAGTTGGAAAAGTGTCTGAAATTTCACAAAATGTGAAATACCTACAGCCTCTAAAAGTGTACATATATATGGCCATGACATTTGAGCTTGTTTTTTAAAACAATTCAAAGATACCGGTATAGAACATACCTCATAATTTGATACCCGAATAATACCATCGAGACATATGCTAGAATCACTTGAACCTTTTTCGGTAACAAAAGATTATTGAGTAAAGAAAATTGTTGGAAAACAAATTTGAAAAACCTAGAGTATATTTTTAAGAAAAAAAAGAATTCTATCATGGATATGTTTATTGCCAAGAAATATTTCTAGTGGAACATTAAATATTAATGCTAGGTTTTAAAAATGTATTCATATTATTCAGTCACATATCAAAGTGAAACCTTGATGAAATAAAATATTTATATATAAATAAAAGTGCCCTTAAAGGGATTTAAACTTTATCCTTGCATCTGCCACTCTTATACTACAACAGAAAGCTGTCACCATTCCAAAAGCCTACTTCCTTGATAGAAATAAGGTTTGAAAACTCACACAAAAGTCTCTGGTACTGAAACAATACAGCAAGGTAAGGGTTGGAGATTGCTGCTTATTTAAAAAGGACTAATTCATTTATAATTCATAAAGAATTTTAAATTGTGTAATCATTTATTTATTCATCAAATTATGATTTATTCAGAATTCTTAAAGTCAGCAGTCCAGAAGATAAAATACATATGAATTCCTGGTCTTCTTAAGTTTACATTTCACTTGGAAGAAAATTAAAACAGGAAGTTAATGACTAAGGGTGTTTCAATTACAGGCTTGGAGTGGATCAGTGAAATAATACATGTTTAGTATTTATACAGCTCATGGTTTGACCTCAAGCACACACACAATATTTGTGATGATTATATAGAAAAAGATAAATCAGGGTAAAAAGAGAGGAGAATACTTATATGTGCTACCTTAGCAATGATTTTTAAACATGCTTTCTCTAAGAGTAATTATGTGTGAAATTTAAATCAGTGCATATAAAGCAAATTTGGGGGCCCATGTGATAGTTGGGAACACTAGTTGCTCTTTTGGAAAACCCAGCTTTCATTCACATAGCCCACACTGCTCTTCATTCCCTTCTGTAACTCTAGTCTGAGAGATTCAGGACACTCTTCTATGTCTTCCAAGGTGACATACATGCAGGAAAAACATCCGTAAACATAAAATGAAAAACTGAAGATAAAGATACATTTTAAAGGTTTAATAATGATTTTAATGAATTGTACCAATCAACAGCATCACCACAATCTTTCAAGTTAGTCTTGGATTGAAAGTATAAATCAAATAGTAAATTTCCCTAAATAAAAATACAAGTAGCTCAATTGTTACAATGTAATTTCTATTCCTTTGATTTCAGGGATAACGTCTTAGTTTTGATTTGATAATCAATTGGGGAGTCTTCCCTGTGGGAAACTACCTCGCCCAACATCAGGGTTATTGGTTGCCTTTGTTCTTTAGCTAAGGTTATATACATGTACATATCTATGTTACAGAAATTAAAGAAATGCAGATAATGGATTTAATAAATAGTAAGAGAGGTTACAGAGAAAAAAGTGGAAGAAGAAAACGGGGTAAACAATGTGATCATAAATTAAATCACTGATTTGTTCTTTATCTATTCTACAAAGTAAAAGTCTACAAATCTTAATATTTTATGATGTTGATTCTTACATGACAATATCACCATATATATCTTTAAAATAATAATGGAGGAAGTGGGGGAAAAGAGAGAGGGAAAAAACTATGCAATAAAGGAAAGGATAAAGTAAAATAGAAAATAAGAGCTAAGGAAGTCTTAGATATTGGTTGTTACCTAGCCTTTAAAAGCTGAGCCATCCCTCCAGATTCAAGTCCAGCCTGGTCTACAAAAGTTAGTGCCAGGACAGGCTCCAAAGCTACAGAGGCACCCTGTCTCAAAAACAAATAAACAAAGAGAGCTAAGAAGGTAAGAATTAAAGAAGGAAACAGGAGGGGGTGGTATATTTCTTGGGTTCTATCAATTGAAATATTGATAGAAGTGAAATTGGAGAATGATATCAAAAGGGAAATGCTGGGTTCTGTCTCAACTTCTTATCTTTGAGTAAGTGACAAATCTGGTATAACATATTTATCTAAATCCAGATAAGTTTTCCTTCCTTCCAGCTCTATGTCTATAGACAGCTCTATGGTACTTTTATTTAACATGCAAAAACTGACATTCTTATTTTATCCCCATTACACAAGCAAAAAGACCATGACTCTCCCTCTGTTTCAACCATTATATGCAAGTGACTTCCAAGTCCTAACAAATTGCCTCAAAATATATTCTCAGTTAAGCTTCTCTTGCCTTGGTTCTGATATACATTGTTTCTTTTCTTTTTTCCTCTTTCTTTCCTTCCTTCCTTCCTTCCTTTCTTCATTCTTTCTCTCTCTCTCTCTCTCTCTCTCTCTCTCTCTCTCTCTCTTTCTCTCTCTCTCTCCCTCCCTTCCTTCCTTCCTTCTTTCTTTCTTTCTTTTTTTTTGAGGTATACCTCAGAGAGTTTATTTAAATCTTTCCATAGCTGTCATCACCACACATTAAGTCCTTCAGTAAGTATTTACTGAGACCTCTCAAATTTCCCACTACTTCATGAAAAGTAGCTCTATGGGATGAGGAGCAATGACAGGATGTTAAGGAAGGTAAGTGCACAAAGGTAAGGAACATTAAGATCATGTCTCACCTAAATGGAATAAGGAACAGAAGAGGGTGTATGATTATATCAAGTACTTTCTCTTAAAATTTTCTCCTAGATGCTTTCATTTTAAAGTTTAACAATTCTTCTATCTCTATTTCAAAGTCTTATAACTACATCTAGAATTTGCTCGTCTAGATTATAACAATGTCTATTCCGCAGGATCCCTATTGCTTGTCTTTAAATTTTGTATTCTTTGGGGAAAGATATTTTTATATCAAAATTTATTTATGACATCTTCATAACTATAATGATTATGACTTTGTATGGAAAAACTTACTCTTAAATGAAAGTATTCATACTTTATCCACAAATTTCTTTTTGATCTCATGCTATCTTTGTAAAAAAAAAAAAAAACCTGATTAAAATGTCCCTAATGTTCTTTCATTTTATCCTCTTCATATTCTCTTTGCTATTTAGTCTGTTTGACTTATTTATCCTCTTATCCCTCTTCATTTTTTCTAAGTATGTTGCACAACATTGCAAAGTTAGCATGGGTGTTACTAATTTTATACAGTGCAGAGTAGAAGATGATTAATGATGTACTAACCACCATAGTCTCAGTTTGAAACTATTTGTACAACTTACTTTTGCAATGTTGGTTTTGCAACAGTAAATAAATAAAACAATCAATGATAAAACAAGCACCAAATTAATTATCCCATCCATAAAATGTTTTCCATAGTTAAGTTTATTTCTACATTTCCCCCCAAATATCAAAATGATGAGTTTTATCTCACAAAAAAGAAAAGTATTCTGAAGGAATTGATTCCTAATCTTTGCAAAAAAATCATACGTACACAACTGTCTATAGAATCACTATTCACACAATAACTTCAACATTAGTAGAAGGATTTAAAAGAATATACTAACAAGTAAAACAACAATGTTATGATAAACTAGAATGCCAATGGATAGTTATCTATATTGGTAAGACTTTTAAAACTCCAATATCTATGAATAAAACATTTTATATCATAATGATCATTTCTCTTACTATTTTATCTTCTTCAGAAAACTTGAAGTCTAATTACTCCAAGTGTAAGTATCAAAGAGACCAATTTTGTGTATCATTTTCTATTGACAACTCTGCTTCAGTTTCTGTCTCTGTCTCTCTTTCACATGCACGCATGCACACACATACACACATATAAACACACATGCCTTAGAAATTCTTTGAAGTTGAAGAACACTGGTGCAGCAGTTTAGTAAAAATAGATTTTAATATACAGATGTATTAACAATGAAACAATCATGAAAAATATTATTTGCCTGAGAGTTTAAATCTAGTCATACATTCTAAGAGTTGACTAAGTAAAAGAAAATGAGTCAGGATACACTGTTGACACAATGTGCCAGAACCCAGCATTAAGACAAGCTGTTCTATTTTCAGTGATACTAATGGAGAATGAAATCAGCAATATTTTATAAGAAGGATTTCAGCACAAGATGAGAAAATCCTCGGCTAAAATGCAGCAGCCATTGCGCACTCCCACATGATGACTTGGCATATCCACACTCTATGAGACGTTGATGGAAGAGAAATCAGTAGCTATATCTAAAATCTGTACTAAATGCATTAATATTTTAGCTTAGCCTTTGTACTTTCTTACTAACACTTGATAGACAACATAAGAAGCCTTTCTTACGCACTTTTTAAACACAGAATTGGAATAACTTATTTTGTTTTTCTCCACTCCATGTGTTTATGCTTCTTGAGACGTTAGTCTCCTTTTTACAGCATCGCTAACATATGGCATCGCTCAAATTCAAAGCATACATTTCTATTTAGAACTAAAGTTCTTATTGAACAAAGTGAAAGACAAGTAGAACACACTCATAGTTAAATAAATTAGGTGTATGGCTCATTGCACCAAAGTAGAACACACACACCTTGGTGGAGCAACAGGACATTCTAGTTATGAAGTATCGACAAAGACTCATTAATCCTAGCATTAGGATTTGAATTAGATAATTTCAGATAGGTTATAGAGGCAAGATATTATAAATTAGATGTAATCCAAAGTAAGGTTAGGTGGTTTAGCATACCTTATCTAGGAGGAGGCAAGATACAGAAGGATCCAAGTAACAATGAAAAAGCAGTGACATTTCTTCATGTCAGCCACATTAGAAGATATAACCTGCTTTATTGTTTATTTTTGCCTTTGTTTTGTTTTGCTAGGGTTTAGTAACAGTTCATGTTTTATCTTCGATTTAAACATGATTCTAGAGTTGGTGTTGTCATTTTTTAGGATTTGGGGGAGGAACTGGATCCAATAAATTATTGAATTACTTTATTTGTTTTCATTTGGTACTGTGTTTTAGATTTTATAAAATAATACCAAGGTCTATCATTCATGAATACTAAATACCATTAATCAACAGTAAGTTCCCTTTTTAGTATCAGATCAGCTTCTGAATGACAATGGCTGGCTTTGACTAAGGTTTTGTTTGGCCAAGAGAACCCTCAAGTCAATAAAGACATGTGAAAACAAATATTGTTCTCACACAGGATGTTTTTCCTGTAGTGGCAAATTCTTTTTCTATTCTGCCTCAAAGTTCATCTGTTTACAAACAGGCATGCCCTATATGTGACCCCCCCACCAGGCTGCTTATGTTTCAGGATAGCCATGAAGTCAGCTAAATGTATTATTTGTGATCACAATATCATATTATAAAAGGAAATGTTTGGATCCCACTGCTAGAGTCTACTTGACCAAAACGAAGGTACATTTCTTGAAAGTTAAAACTATTAATTTACATCATTGTTATTGTGACCATCAACGAAAAGCTAAGTTCTTCAGACACTAATTTGTATGAACTGCCAAATTCTAAGATAAATTTTAAGCAGAGTATTTTGTTTGTGTGTATGTGAGAAACTGTGTGTGCGTGTTTAGTGTTTTATTTCAAGTAAGAAAAAAATTAATTCTGACTTTATTTTCTCATAATGTTTATGGGGTGCTTCCTAAGAAAACTAAGTAACGTGTCCAAAACAAGTTGCAATGTGCGCCAATGACAAGAGAAATTAAGTAGAAACCTTATAATCTAAATAAAAGAGCAGGACAAGGGATCACAGAATGCAGTGAGCTCAACGTGGGGCCGTTCTATGCCAGGGACTACAGAAGGAGAAGAGTAAGGTTACCTGAATAACAAGTGACACTGTGGGAGGGTCCACCTGTATTTCTGTGTTTTGATTGGTTAAATAAAGGGCTGCCTGGCTTATAGTTAGGCCAACCATTAGGTGGGCGGAGTAGACAGAAAGGAAGTTCTGAGAGGAGAAGAAGGAAGAGCAGAAGCCCAAAGCCACCATCGCAAATGGATGCAGGTTAGACCTTTCTGGTAAGTCACCACGTGGTGACTTACAGACTTTTATGATGGGTTAGTTTAATTATGAGAGCTAGCCGGGAAAGGGCTAATGATAATAAGCCAGGCAGAGTTTAAATGAATCCAGTTTGTCACGTGGTTATTTCGGGTGCCGCCAGCCGCTGAGCGGGCCAGCGGCTGGGGGCTTGGAATCTGGGTGCGGGGAACAAACAACATGCACCCCTCTCCCCCCTAATCACAACAGTTTGGCCGCCCAACGTGATTGGCTGACCCCACGTAAAACCTGAGGGGGCTTAAAAAGTAAATCTAGATACAGATAAAAAGTTTAGCACAGCTGGCGGCTTGCCATAGCTCCTTTAAGAGAGATTTTCTGACTTAGCAAAGCGGCGGCAGCTTTAAAACGGGGTTTTCTGTCTGTGCCGCCAGCTAGAACTCCGGCTATAAAGCGTTTCA
>JAQHUG010000185.1:2864699-2875364 GCA_028555095.1 Dicrostonyx torquatus
TGGCTGCCAATGGGGACTGACTGAGAAGCCAATGATAATGGCACAGGGACCTATCTCTTCTGCATGTATTGGCCTTTTGGGAACCTATTCTATATGGATGTACACCTTCTTAGTCTGAGATGGAGGGGGAGGGCCTAGGGCTTCCCACAGGGCAGGGTATCCTGCCCCATTTCAACGAAGCAGGGGGAGGGCCTTTGGGTAGTGGGGGAGCAGGAGGGCCTGGGACAAGGGGAGTAAATGTAAATTTTCTCTTAACAATAAAAAAAACAAAAAAAAGAAAAGGAAAAAAAAGAAGCTTTCTCCATCAGAAGATGGAAGCGGACACAAATACCCACAGCCAGACATTGTGCAGATAGTGAGACATTAGAACGTACAGCTTCACATGAGATGCTTCCATCAAATCCCTCCCCTTAGTGCACACCAGGAGCACAAGACCATCTAAATCAACTGAACAAAAATAATATGAACTCACCGAGACTGGAGTAGCAAGCACAGGGCTGAAATAATCAACACTAGGTTCTCTGTGTAGACTTTATAGCTTTATAGCTTTCAGTTTATTAATTTTTATGGAACTACTGAATGTATGAACAAGTTCACCTCTGAGTCTAGTGCCTTCTCTTGGAGCTAGTCTTCTTTTGATGATTTGGATTGTTCACCTTTGCTGTGATTGGCTTTTGCTTTAGGTTATTAAATTTTATTTTAAAGATTTATTTATATATTATATATTCAGTGTTCTGCCTGTAGGCCAGAAGAGGACACCAAATCTCATTACAGATGGTTGTGAGCCACATGTGGTTGTTGGGAATTGAACTCAGGACCTCTGGAAGAGCAACCAATGAGTGCTTTTAACATCTGAGCCATCTCTCCAACTCCCATAGGTTATTAAATTTTATTTTACTGTGTTTTGTTGTTACCTCTTAGAAATCTGTTTTACCTGTTTTATATTAATTTTTATTCAATTTACATAACAACCACACTTTCCCCTCCTTCCTCTATTCCTTCTTCCTATTTCCCATTTCAGCATCCCTCCAATGCACCCTCATCCACTCCTCAGAAAGGGTAAGGCCTTCCATTAGGAATCAAAAAGACCAGGCATATTAAGTTGAGGCATCACCAAGCCCCTACTCTCTCCATTCCTCCTGCTTCAAGGCTGAGCAAGGCATCCCATCATATGGAATGGGTTCAAAAAGCAAGCTCATGAACCAGGAATAAATCCATGTCCCAGTGCCAGGGATCCAGAAAACAGACAAGCCTATAAAACTGTCTCCCACATGAGGACGACCTGACCTAGTTCCATCCCATGCATGTTCCCCAGTTGTCTCTCTAGAGTTCATAAGCTCCCACAAGTTTGGGCCTCTCTGGGTTTCCCGTTCATGATCTTGACCCCTGCCCCTTGCTCATATAAACCCTGCTTCCTCTCTTCCACTGGACTCCTGAAGTAGCTCAGAATGGGACAAGAATGTGGATCTCCGCATCTGCTTCCTTCAGTTGCTGGATGAAGGTTCTATAATGACTATTAGGGTAATCACCAATACATTACAGGAAAAGTCCAGCTCAGGTATCCTCACCAGGATTCCTGGAGATCTCAACTGGGGTCTTATTTGTGCATTCCTGGGAATTTTCCTAGCAGCAGAATTCTCCCTAGGCCCATAATGAGTCCCTCTATCAAGATACCTCTTCCATTGCTCTCTGACTCCATCCCTCCCCCAACTCAAGCATCCTCCCTTTCCCTCACATTCTCATCACCTAATCCCCTCCCAAAAGGGGTTGAATCTGAATGGGAGGGGTGTTGGGAGGAAGAGAGGGAAGGCAAACTGTAATATGATATATATTACAAGAAAAGAATCTATTTTAAAAAGATATTGTTAGCATTTGCTATGCTTATTTATATATATATATATTTATATATATATATTGTTAAAAGAAAAAGAGAAATATGATAGAATGTAGACCTTTGAACCAGATACACATTCTATAAAAGAGAAGTGCAACTCAATAAAGAATTTAATGTTTACTAGACAGCAGTGGTGCATACCTTTAATCTCAATACTCAAGAGGCAAAGGAAATCAGATCTCTTTGTGTTTGAGTCCACCCTCATCTACTCAATAAGTCTTTGGATAGCCAAGGCTACCCAGGGAAACCCTGACTTGAATGCCCCCCCACAAAAAGAAGAAGAATTTAATGTTTGAGTTCATTTGATGTTGCTCATGAGAGAGAGAGAAAGAGAGAGAGAGAGAGAGAGAGAGAGAGAGAGAGAGAGAGAGCCCAAATAGGACTAGCCAATTGGAATCAGATAGCATTTCAAAGGCAGTGAACTCAGCAGGTTTTACTGTGTTTGTCTGTGTCTGTGTTTGCATATCAGGGAAATAAAGAATAAAAGAATATTCATGCAAGAGTGGATGGGACACAGAGGAGTTGGGAAGAGAGTGTATGGAAGGATAATTTTATCAACACAGCATTCATTAGCAAAACTTCTAAAAAATGAAGAGTTAAAAAGGTTAAATATAGGTATATGAAAGGAAGATAAAATTATTTTTAATAAATCCTGCTGGTGAAACAATTTGATGTCCTCATATGACATTGTAAATAGTCATAAATCTCATATCAAAAACTCATAATTGATCTAAAGCAGAAATGCCTGAAGAGAAAGCTATGAAAAGTAATAACATGGGGATCTCAGTGCCATTAGGAGACTGTGGCGACACCAGTGGGACATTCAGGAGCCACCAATGTAATAATATGTGCATAAACATATCAAAATGTCTCCTGCGAATGATGTTGAAGAAAATAAAAGACAAATAAGAATAAAAGACAAATAAGATCATTTATTTTAGACAAAGCATAAACTAGATGGTTAATTTGATTATTCTTCAATAAAGCAATCGATAATTTATGAAAATAATATTAGCTGAAATATTATTTTTATAAATAAAATTATTATTTTTTATAAATTCATTCAAAATTGCCAATGTAACTGCAATAATAAAACAATATGAGTACAAGAACAAATATCTTCCCAACCATGTATTATTCCTTTTACCTGCTCTGTCATTGCATGTAATTTTGAGAAAATATATTTTTAAAAAATAATTTATAATTAAAAACATAATCAATTTTTCTCAAACTGCAGTGAATAAAACTCATGTTTCATAGTCATTATAATTATATTACTGTATTCATTTAATACCTTTCTTATTGAATGACATATCAGGGCTTACATTCATGAAAACAATGTTTGAGATTTTGCTGTTTAGATTTATGTCAATTTGAAGCAAGCTGGAGTCATTTCAGAAGGTAGACCCTCAATTGAAAAAAAAAAGCACATTAGCGTGGCCAGAGGGCAAGTTTCTGGTACACTTCCTTGGTTGATGGTTGATGTGGGTGGGCCCAATTCAGGATGGGTAGTGCCCTATCCCCAGGCTGGTGGTTCTGTGTGCTATAAGAAAATAATCTGAGCAAGACAGGAAGAGTAAACCCATAAGCAACAATCTTGATGATTTGCACAAAAGCTTCTGCCTCCAGGTCCCTGCCTTCTTTGAATTTTTGTCTTGACTTTCCTCAGTGATGGAATTTGATGTGGAATTATAAGTTGAAATAAATCCTTTCACCCCAAGTTTATTATTATCAAATTAATAGAAACTTTTAACAGAGATTAATGGGAAAAGCCTAGTAAAACACAACTATGAGGCAGAATACTTGTCTATCATACATACATCCTAGACTCAATCCTCAGAAATTTCAAGAAAAAGATAAATCAATAGATTTATAGATTGATGCTTCATAGATATTAGATGGATAGATGGATACATAGATAGATAGATAGATAGAGAGATACATACATACACGCATACATACATACACACATATACATACATACACACATACATACATACACACATACATACATACATACACATATACATACATACACACATACATACATACACACATACATACATACATACATACATACATACATACATACATAAGCAGATGAATAGGAATAGACAGAGAAATAGGGAGGTAGAGAAATGATAGACAAATTCAATTTTCTTGCTCATATGTAGTATGTCATTATGTTTTCTAGTTCTAAAGAAGTCTAGACATTAAGAAATGCTTTGAAGCATCATGCCCAAATCTCAGGTGATGTTTCTATCTTATCATATTATATACACTATGGATGAGAATATAATTTGAAAAGGTTAGCCAGATTGAAAAATGTAATGCCCGCTAATATATAATTAGTTGAATTTTATCATTCAAGCTAAAAAGATAGAAACTGATTTGAAGTTTGTAGTCATTAAAAATATTTCTTTAAATATAATTCATTAAAATACTAGTAGGAGTAACCACAAATATCTGTTTAAACTTAAGGCCCAGTCCTTAAAATGGGACCCCTACATGACACTGCTTGGATGATCAAAAACCTGAGACTAGATATTCTAGGAACCTAAGGTAAAACCAAGTAATACTGGTCAAAAAAAAAAAGATAATACTATAGTCTTGAAATGAGGTTTAATGATATTATGCTATACTCGATCAGTGTCTTGTTCAGCTATTATCAGAGAATCTTCCTCCTGCAGCAGATCATAACCAGTACAGAGATCCATGGTCCTTCATTATGCAGCGTGAAAGACTTTGGAAAGCTCAGTCTTACTTGGGTTGTCTCCATTAAATTCCTCCCCTTAGGAAGGTGAAGGGAATGGGAGAGGGGAGGGAGTGGGAACTGGGATTGGTATGTAAAATGAAAAAGATAGTTCATTTTCTTTTTTTAAAAAAAAGGAAAAGAAAAGAAAAAGGAAAAAAAATAAATTCCTCCTCTGCTTAGAGCTCAGTTGGATCCCTTGAAAAAAGGAGGCAGAGTGTAATAGCCAAAGAGATGGAAGACACCAGAAAAACAAGGCTCTCTAAGACAGTATAAACAAAGCTCACAAGAACCACAGAGACTGAAGCAACATGCAGAGGGTCAGCGTGCCTCTTCATCTGGTCCTCTGCTCTTACATTATGGCTTCCAGTTTAATGATTTTACAGGATTCCTGATGTGCTGAGTGAGTCTCTTAATTTGTATACCTTCTCTTGTGCTCTTTTCCTTCTGTTGATTTGTCTTGTCCATCTTTGATGTGATAGCTTTTCTTTGATCTTACTATATTTTATTCCATTATATCTTTAAATAAATGAATGAAAACCTGGGCACTAAGGTAAAGAAAACAATTGAACTGTCTTTATACCTGCCGTGAGAGGAAAAATTCTCTAATAGAGGGGCATTGGATATATCAACCACTCCAAGGCAGGCCTCATATTCAGGAGTAGTTGACCAATATAAAATGAACTCCACAATTTTTCTTTTATTTGCTTATAGTTTGGTGCTTTTAATTTATGTTCTTGTTTTCTTGGTTATACTGCGTTATGTGTGGTGTTGCTTTTTGTTTACTTTTTTGAGTGTGTAGGTAGGGGGAGAAGAGAATAAATAAAACTAGAGAACAATTCACAGAATCAATGATTAGCTGTTTTTGAGAAAATTAAGACGATAAACAAGCCCTTATCTAAACTAAGTAAAAGATGGAGAGAGAATATCTAATTCAACAAAATCAGAATCAAAAAAGGGGGCATAACAGCATACATTCTGAAAATCCAGAGAATCATTCAGAAATATTTTAAAAACCTGTATTCTACAAAATTGGATAGTCTAAAAGAAATAAATAATTTTCTTAATAAGTGCTGCTTACCAGTTAAATATAGATTAGATAAACAGTTTAAGTAAACCTATAACAACTAGTGAAATAGTGGAGGTCATTAAAAGTCTCCCAACCAAAAACAGTCCAGGGACGGACGGCTTTAGCTCAGAATTCTACCAGAAATTGGTACCAGAATATGAGTTAGCACCAATATTCCCTAAATTATTTCACAAAATAGAAACAGAAGGAACATTGCCCAATTTATTTTATGAGGCCACAGTTAACCTGTCACCCAAAATACAGAAGGATTCAACAAAGAAAGAGAATTACAGACCAAGTTCACTTTTGAACATAGACGCATAAACGCTCAATAAAATACTTGCAAACTGAATCCAAGAACCTATCAAAGAGATCATCCATCATGATAAAGTAGACTTCACCCCAGAGATGTAGGGTTGGTTCAATATACTAAATTGAGTTAATGCAATCCACCACATAAACAAACTGAAAAAGAAAAAGACCCAGATGAGCATCCCATAGATGCCCAAAAGGCCTTTTCCAAAATCCATTCACCTTTCTGACAAAAGTTCTGCAGAGATTAGGGATACAGGAGACATAGTTAAGCACAGTAAAGGCAGAGAGTTACTCTTATCAAAACTGATGGCAGGGCCAAATTGCCAGACAATATTCACACAGCTTGTTGAACCTGGAAAGATCGAGCTGTTTCTTGTTGGAGCCTTCCAGTGTCTTTAGTGCAGGAAGATATTCTGCAGGGTACCAAAAGAGAAATGTGGACATGAACCCAGTCACAAATCCTTTGTCCTAAACTCTGTCTTGTGCTGGGGTGTTGGTGAAGCACAACTTGTAGGTGTGGTCAACCATGTCTGATTTAACTTGAAACCCACTGAATTGAGGGAGCCCACACCTGACAGTGATTGGATGGCCAGAAACATATTTGATTCTAGTCTAGTCTAGTCTATTTCTATTGTCTTCTGTGTTTTTGTTGTAGTTTTGCTTTTTTGTTTGTATTACTTTCTCCATGAAAGAAAAAGTGGCAAGTATGGAGGTTGTGAACTGAATAATCCCAGTTTCAAAGCTTAATATTTCTACCAGTAGTGATTTGAATGAGAATGGTTCCTACAGACTCATATAAATGAATGCATGGAGCCCAACTGGTGAAATGGTATGGGAAAGAGTAGGAGGAGTGGATCTTTAGAGGAGTTATGTTGCGGAGGCTTTAGGCTTCAAAAGTTAGCTTGGGTTGCCTTGTGGTTGGGAGAAGACTATATAGTCAACTCAAGGGTTTCAGATTTCATGAACTATCATCCATGCTGGGGTGGGCTTTAAAAGTTGCAGCTGTCATTGTATCCCTGTGCTCCTATAAGTAAATCTCACTCATAGACCTGTGAGTTATCCCAGGAAAACTGATTATTTCACCAACCTGAACTTTGTTGTTACTATTTCATTTAGCTGTCATTGTTTTCCTACCTGGGATAGATAAATACTTGTTCACATATTTTCAGAAATGATGTCACATACAACTTAGAGCAAATTTTAGTCAAATAAAATATCTCAGAATTCTGCAGTACAAAAAGATTGAAAGATATAATGTCTACTGTAAAATTTGGTGCCAACACGGGTCCTTTGAGCATGCTAAATCTCCAAATGAAAACAAACAAACAAAAATTTAGAATTCCATGTCTCTTAATTTAACTGAAAGTACAACCTTATCAACAACAGGAAGAAATGTTGAATAAAGTTTATTTATTTTATTTCATTCATAACATATAATAAATGTCATGATGAAAATTAGCAATACATATATTATTGTGGCGGTAGACACGTAAAAGCTGTCTTTAAAGCATTCGCCATTACAAGATAGCGCCGAGTTCCGTTTCAGTTTGGCGGTTAACAGCTCGTCAGCTCTCTTGTTCTTGCCCGATCTGCCCAGCAACAGCAATGCACCAATCCCCATCTGCCTAGCGTACCACACACAGGGCACACCCACACCACCTGTATATAAGCCGGAGACCAACCGCATTCGGGGCCCCTCACCTCCAGCTCTCCCTCAACCAAGCAGAGCTTCAATAAACCGTGATCAGAGAAGAATCCTGTGTCGGTGGCTTTCTTCCCGCTGGTCGGGGCTCACCGCATATTATTACATGAACACCATAAATTATGCTAAAAGATAATTTAACAACACGAAGAAATACAGAAAAAAATTAATGCAACAACATAGTTTTATCAAAAGGAGTAAATATTCATGACATATTGGTCTTTTCTCTAAAAAGGCTTAGCTGGGAGAAAATTTTCTTCTGCTCAACTGGCTAATACATCCCAACAGCAGTCTTGCAGCACACATGGTTCTGTCCAGTGTGTAGATGTTAGGAATGACCACAGGTTCAGGTAAAGATGGCAACTGCTTAGAGTATCATGAAGTGTGAAGTTTCATACACAACAAGCGTCAAGAAATTTCAAAGAAACATATTATAATAGCCTAACTAAGGTGGACAGTCTGCCCATAGATAGTTACCAGGATATGTGCGAGTCAGTGTGAATAAACAGACTGAAATACTTTATTAGAGAAACCACATAGAGACTACAACCACTATCAAAGATAAGAGTAGAAACATCACAAACACAAAGAAGCTACCAAATGATCAACTATAGTGAGGAGAAGGCAATCTGTTGTTGGAAGAGGCTGTTTGTTTTTTCCCGACTGCTCAGCAGCTCAGACACGAAATAACCACACAGATACTGTATTAATTAAATCACTGCTTGGACCATTAGCTCTAGCTTCTTATTGGCTACTTCTTATTCTTAATTTAACATCTTAATTTAACCCATTTCCATTAATCTGTGCATCACCATGAGGTCATGGCCTACCAGCAAAGTTTCAGCATGTCTGTCTCCACTGTGGCTCCATGGCTTCTCTCTAAATCTGCCTCCTCTCTCCCAGCATTCAGTTTAGTTATCCCTGCCTACTTCTATTCCCTGTGCAGGCCCAAGACAATTTCTTTATTAACCAATGGTATTCACAGCATACAGAGGGGAATCCCACATTAATCTGTCATATGTATATCACAAAGGCCATACCAAAGATAAAGAAGACATTCAGAATATCAAGAAAAAAAAGAAAACAAACAAATACATTCCTGTTTGACTCACAGAAGACTTCTCAGCAGAAAAGGAATAGGTCAGGAGGGAGTGCATGAAATGTTCTTAAGGAAGGAAGAAATAACCTCTTGATCAAGAAGGCTGTACCCAGCAGAGGTAACATTTAGAAATGAAAAGAAAGATAAAGTCATTTATAAACAAAAGCTGGGGTGATTTATCACGACGAGGCTTCTCTTTTAAAAAATGCTAAAGATTTCTTCAGATTTTTAGAAATTTATTCTAAAAAGTAAATAGAAGTGATTGAAAGCTTCAAAATTAATTCATAAGAAGAGTTGAATACAAAGAGAGGATGTTCTAATATTGTGGATATGTTGTGTAAACTGCTTATATTTTTGCTAGGAAGATTGAAGACTTACCTAAGACACAAAAAGTCCCAAATCAAAACTTACAACTGATATCGCAGGTTAGAAACAATAAGTTAACCACAAATTTGGTAAGATAATAGCTTAAAACAAAAGGACAAGATTCAGAGTGTATACATCTTGCCACAATTAAATCATAAAAATTTAGAAGATCTGAGCAAATTAATAATGCAAAAAGATTAAATAATAAGATACACCTCACCCAAGTAATTACCTGAAACAATCACCCATAATGTTGAATTTTACATACTATTTAAATAAAATTATATTTTTATTTTTAAGTAATAATTATATTATATATTTTAGCAATATTTTTATTATTTATTATTGAGTACTGAAGTTCAGAAGTGTAGAATTGTTCTAAGATCAGTGCATGCAGCACTTACTACTATGATTCCAAAATCACACAACAAAAAAGACTACAAGTTACATATTTGATGAACATAGACACAAATCTCAAGAAAGTACAAAAGATTCTATTTTAAAATCACATATTCATATAAATGTTCATTGAGATGAAGTGTGTTCACCCCATAGTGAATCAACACATGCAAATCAATGCAGACTGTGGGCTACATAATCAGAAGGAGAAAAACTGATATCTCAATATATGCTGAAAACTTGAAAGTACCCCAACTTCCTCTATAACAATGACAACTATGAAGAAATCAGATAAACAAAAAGCATATATCAAAATAATAGAAGCTATAAGAAAGAAGTTAAAAACTAAAGTTTTGAAGAGGGAAAAGCTGGTCATTTCTATACTAGGATCTGGAGCAGATGCCCAGTTTTCAAACTTTGATGCAGTAGAATGCTTCAAGTCCTAGTCAGGTAATTTAGAGACAGAAACAGAAGGAATCCAAAGCCAAACTGACAAACAAGACAGTCGAATTGTCAGTTTTCAATGAATGTACCTTTCTCTTGTGAAGTCCTTGTAATGGCTAATGTCTATTGCTAGCTAGATGGTATGTAGAGTCTCTTGGAAGATAGACTGCTGCACAAACTAGCAGAGGATACTCTTGAATATATTATTTGGTATAAGAGGAACAATCTTGATTGTGAGAGAGAGACCATTCCCTGAGTAGGGATCCTCAAATATAAAAGTTGGAGAAAGCAAGTTCAGGACATGACATGTACTATTCTCTCTGTACCATTCACTCTATCAAAACAAAATATATCTTATATTTTATTGTTTTCTTTGGAGTTATATTCACTCAGCACCTTTGATCTCTTCAAATGAGCTTGATTAGTGTCTTTTCATTTAATACTGAGGAGACTGCTTTTTGAACGTCTTTTACTTAATTAAATTTTATGAGAATTTTTTATTACAAGAAAAATTTACATTTACTCCCCTTGTTCCAGGCCCTCCCGTTCCCCCCCCCCCACCGCCCTCCCCCTGCTTGGGGCAGGATACCCTGCCCTATGGGAAGCCCAAGGCCCTCCCCCCTCC
>JAQHUG010000185.1:2891035-2963346 GCA_028555095.1 Dicrostonyx torquatus
GGGGTAGTGGGGGAGCGGGAGGGCCGGGAACAAGGGGAGTAAATGTAAATTTTGCTTTTAACAAAAATAAATGAATAAATTAAAAAAAAAGAAAATCTTTAAAAAAATCGATCTTCTACATATAATTGGCAAATAGATTGAGGAAGAATTTTGGGAAAAATACCCTTCATAATAGTCTCAAGATATTATAAAATATCTTGGAGTATTCTAAATGAAATACTTGTATAATATCAACCTCAAATCTTTGAATAAATTGGAAAAGATATCAGAAGATGTGAAGATCTTCCATTTTCAATGGTGAGGATAAGTAAGTTTAGCACATTAAAATTTGATCAAAAGCAACCTACAGATTCAGTGCAACCCCTTTAGAATTCCAACATAATTTGTCTTCACAGACCTTGAGAAACAACAACAACAAAAAAAAAACAAGTAATCAAAAGCATTCCTGAATGACAAAAGTACTGCAGGGGAAGGCAGCACCATTCCAGATTTCTACTGTACTATAGCATATTATACTGTAGTGCTATTATTTTAGTACTATTGCTAGTACCAGTATTTTATTACTACTATAGTAATAAAAGCTGCATGATATTAGCATGAAAGCAGCAATCAATGGGTGTAAAGGAAGATGCAGATGCCAATTCACGCACCTATTGATCCCTGAGTTTTGATAAAGAATCCAGACTGGAAAATAAATCAGAATCTTCAACAAATGGTAGTGATCAGCTGGACATCTGCATCTAGAAGAGTGTAAATAGATTCATTTTCATCACCCTGCACAAATCTGAAGTCCAAGTTGATCAAAGATTTTAACAAAATTCCAAACATTCTGAACCTTATAGGAAAGCGTGGGGAATATCCTTGAAAGCATTGTTACAGCAGGCAGCTTTCTGAAGAGAGCACCAATAGTGCAGGCACTCAAATCAACAGTTAACAAATGGGACCTCATACAACTGTCAAGATTCAATCAGACAAAGGACACCATCAATTGGACAAAATCTTAGCCCACAGAATGGGAACAGATTTTTACTACCTGCACATCAAATAGAGGTATACAACTCAGGAAACAAGAAATCCAAAAACCAAATAATCCAATTTAAAACTAGGGTACAGATCTAAATAGAGAATTTGAATAGAGGTATCTCAAGTGGCTGAGAAACACTTAAAGAAATGTTCAGCATTCTTAACCATCAGGGAACTATAAATCAAAGCTACTTTGAGGCTCCAACATACACCTGTCAGAATGGCTAAGATCAATAACACGAGTGACAGGTCGTGTTGGTTAGGCTGTAGATCAGCAAGAACATTCCTCCACTCATTGTGGGAGTGCAAACTTGTGTAGCACTATAGAAATGGTTCCTCAGAAAGCTGGGGAAAGTTCTACATCAAGGCCTATCTATAACAATCTTATATAAACCCTAAGGGTTCTTCATGATACCACAAGGACACTTGCTTAACTATATTCATTTTGTCTTCCCTCATAAAAGCCAGAAGCTAGAAACAACCTACATTTCCCTCAGTAAAGAATCGATAAAGAAATGTGGTACAATGGAGCATGACTCAACTTTAAAAAAAAAAAAAGAGCCAGACCAAGAAAAACAAATATGACATGTATGTACTTATTAATGGGTGCTAGTTATTAAACAAAAGATATCCAAGCTACAATTCACAAACTAGAGAGGTTAGAAAGAGAGCTCAGAGTGGGGGGGGGCTACATAAATCTACATTGATGACGGGAAATAAAACAGATTTTGTGTGTGGACTGGGTGTGGGAAGCAGAACAGGAAGGATCAGCTGAGGGGAATATGTGATGGAGAGAGGAAAAGACATTTGAAGGGCTGTGTGGCAACCTAGAGGAGTGGAAACTTTTTGAAATCCATGACGGGACAGATCTCCTAATAATGGGAAATACTGAGTCTAAATTGGTCTTCTCTTATATCCCAGTAAGTTTCCATATGGTGAGACTGAGTTACCTTTGCTTGAATTGTTGGCCGAGAGTTCCCACCGAGTTCCCCCAAACAACCCAGGCCGATGCTAGGTCAGAGAGTTGGTCTCTACAAACTGACGGTTGAGCCCTGTTGCAGAGGACAATATCCACACATGTTATTGAAAATGATTCTAATATCTGTTTATCTGTTTCCTTTGTTCGGTGTGTGTTTCTTTGTTGGGTTTCTGTTGTCCTCTTTGGTTCTTAGAAGAATGTTGTGTCTGTATGTTGCTAGGTAGAAAATTCTTCTGTGATCCTGACAGGCGAGGCTACTGTGTGTGTGTGTGTGTGTGTGTGTGTGTGTGTGTGTGTGTGTGTGTGTGTGTGAATGGGGTGGACATACCAGTGAAAATGTGTTTCTTGGTATTTGAAGCTGACACTTTGGAGTGACACTGAGGGTTGGGGGCTGTGAATGAGCTTTTCAAGAGAGATGAAAGCAGTGTGTTTCTCCATGATCTGCTTTTCATGGAGAAGGGGTAGGAGATGTGGGTGGGGGATAGAATGGGAAAACACAGCAGATGGTCTGCTATAGAGCTGCAGATGATACTAGGGGATTGGACTTGCTCCTTTTCTGACACCACCTTCCCCAGGAGGCCAGCTTTGTTTTTCCATCAATCATCTTTGCCTCCCATCATTCCCTTCTGTCAATTAGAAGCTCCTGAAGATGTCATATGCTATCATATTGCTCCTGGATATTTCTATTATTAAATCATTGATAAAACTGACTTTGGTTATCTAGATTCTCACATAAGATTGAAAACATAAGTTGAAAGGAAATGATTTATAAGTCATGTCACTTTGCAGCATATGGAACCTGAAAGGCATTCATTGTGTACTAAATGATATGGGTGGATAGGAATGAGAGTAGTAATAAAGTCATAGCTGTCTGTATTAATTGTTAGAAGGAAAGCATGAAGAAAAGCAGGGAGTGCAAAAAACCACATGTGTCAGGAGGAGTAAGTTTGTGAATTAGCGCAGCCATGCTGGATTTACAGTTATAGCTATCTGAATATAGTGCAGAACTTAAGTACATGGAATTCACCAAAGCATTACAACTACAACTGTCTAGAAAAATTTAAAGGACGGGGAGAGAGAGAGGATACTGTGGGTTACTTAGCAAAAGGCAAAACTTGTGTGAAGAAGTCAATATTAAAGTAAAGTAAGGAAACATTCATAACTCAGCATATAATTATTTGTTTAGGGTATATCCATGAATAGACCACATTTTCAAGTAAGGCAAAAATTCTGAACTTTTACAGTATTTTTATTTACATTTGGTTATATGCATTTAATAATTACATATTTATATTTTTTCATTTGTTGTATTTTGGTATTTTCTTAGAAACACTCATAGTTTACAGAAATACAGAGATGTCATCTAATAGATTTCATTATAAAGCTAATTTTCAAATAAAGTTTCTCTGTAATTGTTTCTACAACAATAAATGTTTGTCAGTCATGTTCACTGTCATGAACTGATGGTGGGGTTTAGATTTTTGTGGAGATATATAAATTCAGACAAAAAATGATGGCTTTTGAGAAATAGCCTGTCAACAACAAAGATTAAAATTTTTTAATATTTATTTCATGTAAACATTGTTAAATAAATTGAATCAGTCTAGTGAACCACCCTATAACATATTTTTCTGTTATTATTTGTAACACAATCTGGGAGTCATTTCTAATTAAATAAAAATAAATACTACCAACATTGGTACCTGGCAACATCCTGATTTATTATGTAAATGGTAAATGTTCCATAATTGGAAATCTTTAAACATGAGCAAAAACACATCTGTGGCATTTCAACAGTCTTCATGAACATTTCAATAAAAATAGGTGGCTGAATAAAAAATCACAGACACACATGACTTACCATGATAAAAACTGTGTTATCCACAAAGTAATCCATATCTACACACATGTGAGTACACTAAATAACTCAGAGAGAATGCTTAAAAATGTTTATTTAATTTGATGTTAGATATGAGGCAAAATAAATGAATTATAATAAACATAAGACAACTTTTAAATTAAAGAATAAATTTTAGAAATGGGTATTACCTTAGTAACATTTTTCCCTATGTTTTCAGTCTTTGCTATACTTGAATATTCTTCCCTTAAAGAACGTGTTAAGCATTAAAGAAAGTGCTAACACCTTTTCTACTAAGAAATAAGATTGAGATCTTAAAAAAATTTAAATTACTGTGTTTCTCCAACCCATTCAAATTGCTACAAGTAACAATATACAATCTAATTAGCTTATAAACTCATTAATTGCTTTCACTCAGTTCCAGGTAAATATGGCAAAGGGTTCTGTGTGTGGCAAGACCCTCTTTCTGGCTTGTACACAACACCATCTTCATGCTTAGACACTAGGCAAAGTGGGCATCACTTTGGGGCATATTTTATTTTAACAAAGGTATTCCTCCTTTTCATCCTCATTATATGATTTAGAACATTTATGCTGAAATACAACTGCATATTTTTTAACCTATGACAGGACAATACAGTCCAGATAAGAAATGTGTACTGATCAAATCAAGGAAATAGCCATATTTATTTCTTTAAATGTTAATCATTTTTACACAGTGATAATTTCATAATTTCCTGGTTGTTTCAAAGGTATCACATATTGTTATAACCAATAATTGCCCTCTGTGCTATGGAAGAACAACACTGATTCCTCTTTTATACGTATTTATTTACTTTTCTTCCTTTCTTGTTTTTGTTGTTTAGGTTTTAGAGATTTTAGTATAGTATAGTATAATTATATAATTAATATCCATCCATTTCCTCCCCCTAAAACATCCATGTGCTCCTCTTACTTTCTTTCAAATTTCTGAAATCAACTCAATTTTTTGTTTGTAAACTGTTGTTGCATACATACATACATAAAAACACATTTATACAACCAATAAATGCCTAAATATATAAGTACAACATGCTAACTCTGTGTAATGTCAATTGTTCTTGTGTTTGCAGGGCTGACCAGTTGGTTGGATAAGAAATTGGCCTTCTCTTCACTGGGGAAGACCATTTATTCTGATCTCAGTATTCCTTAAGAGCCTGTACTCCTTCCTTCTGGAATGAGGCCTCTTGGGCTTTCTCCATCCGCATTAGCATGGCTACTGTTCTTTTCCTTGTTCAGTTTATGTTCACTCAGCCACATCGGAGAAAGCATATAACTATGCTTAGGTCACTAATGATAAAAAAAAATAATAAAAATTGTCACCTTTCAAGTACCATGAAATTGTTGAGGTAGAGGATTTTCTGAATGTAGTACATGACTGACATTGACCGCCCAAGTAGATACAGAATACAGAATTGCATGAAAATTTTATGTTTGCATACTTTATGCTAAACATTATAAATATTTTTAGAAAAATACAGCAATTTTCCTTGCTTTGCTGGTATATGAAAGTGTAGGCTTTCCACCATATCACAGCTCCTCTCTATTAGTGATAAACTTCTGCTAGTCTATTTGCAATAGATTGGAAAGTTCATTGAAATCTCTACATCTGTGAAAGTAGACTATTGTCGTGGAAAATGTTTCAAGATGTGTTGAAGATGTGGAGGCAGGAGAATCATAAGTTTCCGGCCAGTCTGGGCTAGATGGATGACTCAGTTATAAAGGTAGCTACTGTAGAGAAAACCTGAGTTTAATTCCCAGCACCCACATAGTTGCTCACAACTGTTTGTATCTTGTCCAGGGGATCCAATGGTGTTTTCTAGCCTCTGGGAGCCTCTGTACTCACATGACTGTACACATACACATAATCTTATGTAATATAAATAATATTACGAAATGTATAAATATGTAAATAACATGCATATGTACATAATTATGTCATATAGAATTAAATATTAATAATTTTAAAGACATTTTATGTGTATATCCTTGATGAATACATATACTTTATATATTTCAAAGCTTAAATCCTTGTTTATTTTATTTTTAATATTTTTATTTTATTTCTTTGTTAATTTTGTACGAGGTTTGATGATTTTCACCCCCTCCACTGTACTTTCCAAGTCTACCATGCCTGTTTAGCTACCAAGTTTGTGTCTTTTTTTTTCTATTTGTCTTTGTTCCTTTGTATTAATCTGTCACTTCTGACTCTAATACATTTCCTATCCCTTTTTCTACAGTGGTTTCTGAGCACATATATGAAGGAGTGTCATAGACATTTTGGATTTGAGGCTAAGTATTCTGTAGTCTTTTCTTTGCACTTTGCCTAATTATGATTCTCTGTGCTAATTACCGTCTACCAAAAATAGAAACTTTATATTACCTCTGATGAGGTTTGAGAGCTGCATTAATCTCTGAGTATAATGATAAGTCATGAGAAACTGGTTTAATACTATGATATTTAAGATGATAGCAGTATTAGTTCCTCCCTTAGGGCATATGACATTTTAGATAAAAATTATTGGTTCCAAAATGATGTCAGATATAGGTTTCACAGTGAGGAATAGGACTTAAATCTACTTGGAAAGTGTTTGGTTACACCAAAGATGGTCATGCCACTGTTAAACCAGAGGAAATGTCCTGTCAGGTCAGTTATTACTGTAGTTCGCAAGATTCACAGCTGAGTAAGCTTCATGGTTACTTTTCTAAACTGTTAGCATTAATACACCTTCAAGTATGATGCAATTCTGACAGTAGTGATGAAAGTTCCAGGCCAGCACCAGACTGATTTAAATTTTTGTTCTTCTTGTATTTAAGTTATTACAGATAATTAAGAACATATTTTTGTTAAACTGTTTTAAAGAAAACAAATTGGACCTTTTTATTTTTACTGTTTTCCTGTTATATATAATATAGAACTATAAACTATCTCTGAATGACAAAAATTCCGTATTATTGACTATACATAATTTAAAGGCAATTATTAGTAAATAAACAAAACTCATGTGCTTTTGATTAATAGTGTGAATTTCCTATTTCTATCAGAGCAAAGATTTTTAACTGGTACACAGAACTAAAATCAGTACATTAATAGGAAGGATAGATATTTAAAATACAATTATTATCCTAAGATTATATATTTAAAGTTATTGTTATTTTATCTCCAGTGTTGTTCTCAGGATATTTTTGATACAAGAATCATGTGCATGTTTTGAAAAAAAATTGTTTTCATAATAATTGTATGGTGAAAGTTAATATTTTGATTGATACTTGATACAGGATATGCTCAAAAACTTGAAAAGTTCCTTTATTCAAAACGATATTTTTCAAGATTATGACCTATAAAATCATTGGATTTCTAGCATGATGCGTATTCAATGCTGAGAAGCTGTTATGTGAAGGCCGCATTCATGATCTATAAAGAATACAGAAGGACTGACAGCATCATCCAAGTAAGCAGCATTTAAATTCAGTGATTAAAATTCAATGAACTTTTAAGAGTTCTACATTCTCCAATTTTCTAGTAAATTAATATATTGAAACAATTCCAATAGATGTAAATTTCAAAATATTCTGATTATATGCTACACTTGAAACAAAAATGGTTTTCTTCAGAAAGGGAAGAGGGGAGCTAAATGTTTACAGGTGTCTAAACACTTAGCTGTGCTGGGTACTTGAAGACTGACAAGCAACATCTAGATTCTTCTACATGCAAGTCCTATAAGGAAAGTCAAACCATGGATTCACAAGGACTTAATTTGACAGAAGCTTCACTTCCTTATCAACAATTTCAAGACATATTCTTTTCCTATGCTACTTTGTACCCAAACTCACCCAGCAACAACGAATATCTTGGCTTATTAAAACTATTCCAGATATTCTGACAGCATGCTAAGTTACAATTTTATTATTTTTGTTAGGAAAATAAAATGTTTTATATACTTGGTATGGTTAATTAAACAGCAGGTGTATTTTCTTAAGTTTAAGACTTCTCTACACATATGTTTCTCTAGCATTAGTCAGTGTTTCGTTGAAGTTTCCCTCTGAGAAACTTGATGCCTAAGGGTATCTTATGATTTTCTTGGAAAGGGAAATCCTGGAGATGTTGTACCCTCATCTAACTGTTCCTATAAAGGAAAAATAAAATAAAATAAGGAGTCATTGCTTCTTCTTCTGAATTCGGGAATTCAGGGTGTAGCCAGATATAAGGAAATATATTCACCAACTCATTTTGTACCTAAACTCTTAGTCTACCTACTCATGGTATTGCAAAACGTAACTATTTCTAGAAAGAAAACTTTTCAGTACTACTGGAACTCTACATAATAAAATCTCAGTCTGACAGAAAAATAGGACACTGTTCTATAGCCTATAGTATTTCACAGAATGGCCAAGAGACATCTCTGCCTGCTACAAACAAGAAGCCACTCAGCATGAATACCATAATTCTAGAAAACTTGTTCTTCTGTGGGGCTCTTCCAGACATTTTCTGTTTGCAGAAATACTCTGAAATTGCACATTTTCTCATCAACCACGACTTCCTATACTGTGTTCTGTATTTAAGTGAGACACCCTGAATTTAAAGAATCCCACACCTGGCAGATTAGGCAAATGTCAGAATAAAGGAGAAGCCAGTCATTTGAATGTCTATAAAGTGGCAAGAAAAGGAAAACAGACAGCAAGAAGTCTGACAATACTAAAATAAACCGATATAAACACCCTTTGTGGACATCTTAGAGCCTCTGTGCTTACCCACTGAAATCTTTCTTAAAATGTTTATCATAGTTCAGAGTGTCCATTCATTCAATAAATTATCAGATGCTTAATATTGCAAAATACTGGATTAGTCTGTGAAGATTAGTAAAAAAAAATGACACTCTGCCTGATATGATTCAGAAATGAAAATAAGAATAGATCCTGGGAGATCAGGGAACCACATAGAAGAGACTGGAGGAAAGACTGGAGGAGTCAGATAGGATGGAGGACACCAGGAAAACAAATCCCACTGAATCAGCACAGCAGGGCTCCCATAGGCCTAAGTCACAGAGACTGAAGCAGCAAACACAGGGCTGCAGGAGTCTGCGCCAGGGCTTCACCATATGTATTAAGGCTTTAGCTTGATGTTTCTGTGGGACTGGCAGCAGTGGAGGCTGGCATATCTCTGACTCATTTGTCTGCTCTTGGGACTCTTTTTCTCCTATTGGGTTGACTGGTGCAGTCTCAAGGGATGGACTTTTGCCTTGTCTTTCATTCAGTGCAATTTGGCTGCTGTCTGTTGGAGGCCTACATTTTTCTGAAGAAGAAAATGAGGGGGAATGGATTTGAGGGAGATAAGAGGGAACACTGTGTTGGGATGTTTTGTATGAAAGAAGAATCTACTTTCAATTAAAAGTTTAAAAGCAATAAATGAGTAAAATGATCACATATTATTTTTTTTCTTTTTTGATTTTTCGAGACAGGGTTTCTCTGTAGCTTTTGGTGCCTGTCCTGGAACTAGCTCTTGTAGACCAGGCTGGTCTCGAACTCACAGAGATCCGCCTGCCTCTGCCTCCCGAGTGCTGGGATTAAAGGTGTGCGCCACCACCGCCCGGCATGATCACATATTATAAAGCAACAACTATAACAAAAACTTCAAATAAGATTAGGCACGTAATCTTTCAGGAACCTAGAAGAAATACCTTTTACTCAGGTGAAGGTGGTTAAGAGGTACACTCTACGGATAGAAAGAAGTACTTTGGAGTTTGATTTGAAGCTTAGTCTAGAATTTTCCTGACAAACTGGAAGCACAGTGAGGCAGTAGATATCAGGATCAGAGAATCTTTGGATCTTGGAGCAATGCACAGAATTTTTTTTTTTTTGACAGATATTACAGGAGCTAGAAAAAAAAAACCTAGAGAATGTAAGTTAGGGCGTAAAACCATTTGCATGGTAGTTCAGTTTGCACTTCGGCAGATAATACACTGGATGGTCTTAAGACTGAATTGTTGAGAGCCTTCTACTTCCTGTGAGATTCCTAGGAAAACGCCGAACCAGAGAATTTACAAAAATCTGAAGCAAAAGGAAGAATTAAAAGTAACAACTAAGTTTCTCTTTTATTCTTTTTAAAAACTGTATTATTCTCTCATACCATCCATCCATACCACTTCTTCCCCTGCCTCCACTCCTCCAATCCCTGCTCCCACCTCCCTTTGCTTCCAGATCCGTTGCTTCTCAGTTTCCTTTCAGAAAAATAGCAAGCCTCCCAGGATAGCAACCGACCATGGTATAACAAGCTGCTATAAGTCTAGGCACAGCCCTTGTATCAAGGCTGGAGGTGGCAACTCAGCAGGAGGAAAAGTGTCAGAAGAACTGACAAAAGAGTCAGAGACACCCTGACTCTCACTGTTAGGAGTCCCACAAAAATCCCAAGCTAAACAACCAGAACATATGTGCATTCTCATGCAGTCTCCATGACTGTCATTTTAATCTCTGTAACTCCTATGAGCCCTGCTTAATCAGTTCTTTAGGTCATGTTCTTCTGGTGTTCTAGACTGCTCTGGTTCCCACAATCATTGCCCTAGGACAAATTCAGGCAAGACAGGTTGAAGTAGAAGGTTTTGTGGCCAGGTTGGTGTCCCAGTCCCACCTCTAGAGGCCATGCCTGCTTGCAGAAGTTGGTCAATTCAGGCTTGTAATCCTCCATTACCCTCTAGAGTCACTCTCCTAAATTCCTGGAAGTTTCAATTGCACTAGGTTTCCACATTGCTTCCCCAAATGTGACCAAACTCCAGCACTATCTTTCTTTCAGTCCCGCCCTCCCCGGCCTGATTCCTCCTGTTCTCATCCCCATCCACACCATTCCACTTCAAAATCTCCTGTATTTATCTTTTGGGGAGATCCACACATCCTCCCTTGAGTCCTTTTTGTTACTTAGCCTTCCTGGATCTGTTGACTGTAGCCAGATTATCGTTTACTTAACAGCTAATGTCCTCTTTTAAGTGACTAAATACCATGTTTTTCTTACTTGGCATGAGTTAACTCACTCAGAATGAATTTTTTTCTAGTTCCATACTTTTACCTGCAAGTTTTATTATGTAATTGTTTTTAATTAATTAATTATTTGACTAATTTATTTTAAATACCACCCACCGTTTCCTCTCCCTATTTTCCTCCTGATCCCTTCCACAACCTCCCTTCTGCCCACCCTCCCCCATCACCACTCCTCTGTCTTCATTCAGAAGGGGTAAGACCTTCTAGGGGATTCCACAAAGCATGCATAACAAGTTAAGGCAGTGATAAGCTCCTCCCCCTTGCATCAAGGCTGAGCAAGGCATTCTAGGATTGGAAAGAGGTTACAAAGAGTCAGCTCTTGCACCAGGGACAGGTCCTAGTCCTACTGCTAGAAGCTCCACAAGAGACCAAGCTACACAGCTGTCATCCAGATGCAGAGGGTCTAGGTCGGTCCCATACAGGCTCCCTAGCTGTCGGTGCAGAGTCTATGATATAACACAAGCTCAGGTCAGCTGTCTCTGTAGGTTTCCCTGTCATGATTTTGAACCCCCTTGCTCATAGCATCCCTTCTCTCTCTCTTCAACTGGACTCCCAAAGTTAGGCGCAGTGCCTGGCTGTGGAGCTCTGTATCTGCTTCCTTCAGGTACTGGATGAAAGCTCTGATATGACAATTAGGTAGTCACTAATCTGATCACAAGGGAGGGCAAGTTCAGGCACCCTCTTCGCTATTGCTAGGATTCTTAGCTGGGGTAATTTCGTAGGTTGCTGGGCATGTCCTTGGCAACAGATTTCCCCCTAACCCCATAATAGCCCCTTTTATCAAGTTATCTCTTTCATTTACTCTCCTCCTCTGCCGCTCACTCAACTTGACCACCCTGATCCCTCCTGTTCCCATCCCCCTCATCCCTTCTGCCCTCCATAATATTCCATTGTGTAAATGTTGTATGAAGAGTGTGCGGGTTGTGTTCCCAGCACCTGAGAGGAGCACAGCCATTTGTTCCCAGTGCCTGGCTCCTGGCTGCAACCGCTAGCTTATACCCGAAATGATTACACACAAACTGGATTCATTTAACACACTGCCTGGCCCATTATCTCTAGTCTCTTCTTGGCTAACCCTTACATCTTTAACTAACCAATTCCTGAATAGTCTGTGTGACTTATCTGAAGATTCTAATCTGCATCCATCTTGGGCCGGAGGATCATGGCATCTGCCCACTTCCTTGTCTCTCACCACCTTTCTGACTGTCTACTCTGCCCACCTAAGGACTGTGTCCTCTTCTATAGTCCAGGCAGTCCTTTATTCAGCCAATGAGAGTAACTCAAATACAGAAGAACCCTCCTACACCATATAAATGTGCATTTTCTTTTTTTAATTATTATTTAGTTGAAATTTTACATACCAAACCCAGTTCCCATTCCCTCCCCTCCTTTTATTCCCTCTACTTTTCCTCCTCAACCCAGGCACCAAAACTCTCCTCAGAGAAGGCTTCTCATGGGGAGTCAACAAAATCTAGCACATCCCTTTGAGGCAGGACCAAGGCCCTCTTCATCAGTCTTTATCCCGTCTCTAGTTAAGAGACATCTAGGTTGATTCCAGTTTCTGACTATTACAAATAAAGCTGCTGTGAGCATAGTTGAGCAAGTAAGTGTCCTTGTGATATGGTAGAGTGTTCTTTGGGTAAAAGCCCAAGCATGGTATAGCTAGGTCTTTTTTTTTTTTAATTCGAATACTGCCTTGCCCATTATCTCTAGCCTTTTCTTGGCTATCTCTCACATCTAAACTAACCCATTATAAAAGTCTGTATGTTACCACAAGGTGGTGATCTTACCGGACTGTTCTAAGATACATCCATCTGTGGCGGGAGCTTCATGGCGACTGGCTCTGACCCAGTCTTCTTCCCAGCGTCCTCTTTTCTTTTCCCCGCCTATCTAAGTCCTGCCCTATCAAATGACCCAGGCAGCTTTTTTATTTAATCAATCAAAGCACAGAAATACAGATGAACCCTCATTCATTTTTCCCTTTTTCCGTTTAAACAAAAAAGAAAGTCTTTCATTTTAACATAGTAAAATTACATATAACAAAACAGTTATCAAGTAAGAATTACAGTTACAATATTTATATCTATTTTATCTTTTATCATAACTAAGGAAAACTATAACTATCACTATCCATTCTTTAATTCCATCAAAGACTCCAGAAGGATATAATATTACCTAATTAAACAAGAAATAAGCAACTTCCAAAACTCTACAAGTGACAAAGACATCTCACTGCCTGTACAGTCACCCAAAGTTACCGTTGGGGCATCCATCTTCAGCCTACAGGCCCATGGTTGTCCAGCAGACATTTCCATGAAGCAGGAAAATTTAAAGCTAGTTCAGTCACTTTCTTTTGTGTCCTGCAGAATGTCTCACAGACTCTTTTATGAATCAGGAACCCTGAAGGATCATCTCACCTTTAGGCAAGTTCAGCAGTCCTCTTTCTGCGGGTTCTTTTGTGTCCATTTAAGCAGTCCAGGCAAGAGCAGTTTCTTGCCCAAATGGCTAGCAAACTCCATAAGGAGCCTCTTCGATGCCCATCTTCCTCTTGAAGCAGATTGGTGCTGTCAGGAGCAGACATGTCTCATTGTCATGAACAGTCCTAAGTTAATAAAACATTAAATACTATATTCTGCAGTCTTTGAAAGATATGAAGAATGCCTATCTAAAATATATCTATGCATACTTAGAAAATCTAACATGACTATAAACTAAACTATTATAGATGATTATCTATTAACAATCTATATTTCCTAATTATACATTACATTTTTAAATGAACTACACAATCACAATACCTTAATCAAGATCAGAAACATATATACATATATACAGCAAAATTAACCTTAAACATACATCAACAAAGCAAAATCCATATCGATGCAAATTATTCATGTCCATATCATCTCCCCCTTTAAATGTAAAAAAAAGCATTTATAAACACTATTTGGGAATATGGATGAAGTCATCTCTCTCCAAACTTCTTTCTGCTGAATGGGGGCGATGTTAATTAGGTCTTTCATGGTATAACCTGTGTGGCAAGTACATCTCAGTCAGCAGTTGAGTGAAGTAATTTTCTGAAGTTGTTCATGGCTACGTTTCAGGAGGGCGTGGTCTGTCATACCAGATTGGTATAGGAGAAGACCACAGATTCTCATCCTCTGCAAAAACAAAAGAAGAACATTTTCGAAGCATCATATCCTTAAACCCATATTTGAAAGTCATAATACCTTCAAGACATATATGGTGGTTTAGCTTGGCAGTCCATATAATGACATGTCTTTGTGAACTTAGCTCCTTCATAGTGAAGAAATTTAAAGAAAACACAATAAAATACATAATCCAGAAATTCTGTGAATTTTCCATCTTTACGTGGCTTCTATAACTATTTGTATTCTGCCTCTTTAAAGACTTTACCTTTATTTTTTTTTTTTCAAGATAGGGTTTCTCTGTGGCTTTGGAGCCTGCGCTGGAACTAGCTCTTGTAGACCAGGCTGGTCTCGAACTCACAAGGATCCGGCTGCCTCTGCCTCCCAAGTGCTGGGATTAAAGGTGTGTGCTACCACACCTTGACGTCAACAGAGGTCAGTCTGCCTTTGCCTCCCAGGCGTTGGGATTAAAGGTGTGTACCACCAATTTCTAGTTACCTTTTTTTTTTTAAAGGCATTGTTTATTTTATTACTTTCTCTCTATATTTTTCTTTTTGTCTCCTAAGCCTACATATATCCATACAACAGTGTGACCTATTTATAGGTCTTTTATGTCTGAATCTAGAAATATGGTACAGGCTGTTTACAGTCTAAACCTTAAGTGTGCTTTTGTTATGATAATTAAGGCAGCTACTGCCTAAGATCAGCACATTCCAGCATGGAGGAGCCAGAGCCAAGCCAAGCTGCTCCTCCTGAGCCAGATGCGCCCCTGAGCCATGCAGCTCCAGGCACACAGCAAGCCCACACTGTCATCAAGCAAGCAAGCTGCAACATTCCATTCAGAAAACCCCACTGAAATGGTCTGTCTCCCGCTGGAGCCAGAGGCCACGCTGGCTGCACAGAAAGTGGCACAGACAGAAAGCCCCCATTTTAAAACTGCCTCCGCAGTGTTGCTTTGCTGAGTCAGGAAGTCTCTCTTAGGTAGATTTAACAAACAACAAAAAGCGGTGTCAAAGTCTTTGTCTCCTTTTTAAGCCCTCTCAGGTTTTTAAGTGGATTAACCACTCACGTTGGAGCGCCAAACTGTTGTAATTGGGGGGAGAGGTGCATGTTGTGTTCCCCAGCTGCCAGCCGCTGGCCCGCTCAGCCGCTGGTTGCTTGCTTATGCCCGAAATAACCAAATGAGAACTGTATTAATTCAAATACTGCCTTGCCCATTATCTCTAGCCTTTTCTTGGCTACCTCTCACATCCAAACTAAACCATTATAAAAGTTTGTATGTCACCACAAGGTGGTGATATTACCAGACTGTTCTAAGATACATGCATCTGCGGCGGGAGCTTCATGGTGACTGCTAGCTGGATCTTGATACAGATCAATTCTCAATTTCTGAAGAACTCTCATATTGGTTTCTGTTGTGGCTGAGTAAATTTGCACTCCCATCAGCAGTGAACAAGTGCTTCTCATGCTTCACATACTCACCAGCGTGAACTGGCACTTGTGTTTTGAACTTAGCTATTCTGACAGATGTAAGAGGTAATCTCAGAGTACTTTTGATTTGCATTTCCCTCATGGGCAGTATGCTCAACATCTTTTAAGTGTTTCTCACCAATTTGAGTGTCCTCATTTGAGAATTCCCTAGATCTCTCTCACATAATTTTATTGGATTATTTTGCTTCTTAGTTTCTAGTTTCTAGATTTTTTTCCTGTATATTTTGTATATTAGTCCTGCCTGTTTCAGACTTAGAGTTTATCAACGCTTTTCCTATTTTGTAGGTGGCCATTTTGTCTAGTGGTGTCTTTTTTTTTTTTTTTGCCTTAGAGAAGCTTTTCTGTTTCATGAGGTCCCATTTATTAATTGTCCATCTTAGTGCCTGTGCATCTGGTGTTCTGTTTAGGTTGTTGTCTCCTGCACCAATGAGTTTACAACTGTTTTCCACTTTATCCTCTATCAGTTTCAGTGTTTCTGGTTTTATGTTGAGATCTATGATTTATTGGACTTTAAGTTTACACAGGGTGATAAAATATGTATCTATTTGCATTCTTATACTGGCAGCATCCATATAGGCCAGCACCATTTGTTACAGATGCTTTATTTTTTTCATTGTGCATTTCTAGCACCTTTTTAAATTAAAGAAATCAGGTGTTTATAGGTATAGGCATGGTCTTTGGTTTGATTTCATTGCCCACTAAGTCCTTTTCATGTGAATACCATGTGGTTTTTATTACTATAGCTCTGTAGTACAACTTGAAATTAGGGATGGTGATATCTCTGGAAGTCTCAAAGTTTTTTCTTTATTGATTTGTTTTGTTTTGCTCAGGATTGTTTCAATTATCCTGTTTTTTTTTTATTTTTTCAGGTGAGGCATGTGAAGCTGAGTATTGTTTTTTCTGTTATCTATAAAAAAATCATGATAGAATTCTGGTAGGGATTGCATTGAGTCTGTAGATGACTTTTGGCAAGATGACCATTTTTACTATGTTAATTCTATTGACCCATGAACACTGGAGGTCTTTCAATCTTCTGATAACTTTTCCAATTTCTTTCTTCAAGGACTTGAATTTCTTGTCATACAGAGCTACACCTAGATATTTTATATTATTTGCAGCTGTTTTGAAGGGTGTGGTTTTCCTGATTTCTTTCTCAGTCTGTTTGTCATTTGTATATAGGAGGACTACTGATTGTTTCTCTCTCTCTCTTTTTTAAGTTAATCTTGTATCCAGACACATGACTGAAGATATTTTTCAGCTGTAGGAGTTTCCTGGTCAAATTTTTGTGTTTGTCTATGTATACCATTATATCACTTGAAAATAATGATGGCTTGACTTCTTTCTTTCTAAGTTGTATCCTCTTGATCTCCTTCAGCTGTCCCATTACTCTCACTAAAACTTCAAGTACTGTATTGAATAGATTTGGAGAGCATGTAAAACTTTCTTGCTCCTGATTTTAGAATAATTGCTGAATTTTTCTCCATTTAATTTGGTGTTAGCTATAGGCTTGCTGTAAACTGCCTTTATTATGTTTAGGTACATTTCTTATATCCCTAATCCATCCAACACTTTTGTGATGAATGCATAAAACCTAGGTTTCTAACATCATTCCTGGCTGGGATAATTATGTCTGGAAAAACTATTGATATAGTACTTTATGAATTCAGTCTCTAAAGTTTTTATAGGATGAGAGACCAAGAATGACAAGATGTCCTCTGTCCCCCAAGGACACATTTAGCATGTACATTCAGAAACTTTTACATACAGACAGACACAAATGTAAAAAAACAAGTTCTCAAGTATAAACTTTGATTATAAAATAATTAGGAAGTTAACAAGACAGTATGCAAGTGAAATTTTTTGAATACTGTTGTTTGTTATCTTAGATCTTAGACCAATCTGGTCCTCAATGAAACTATTTCAACTGAACATACACTAATAACCAGACATGAACCAAAATTTCCTAACCCAGAGACCAGTAATGCGTCCACTAAACAATGTGTATACCCGGATAGGTCTTCTTCATCCTCAGTAAATGAATTATGAATAAGACAAAACCAAAGGCTGTTTAAGAGATGACAAGAATTAAAGAATTTGCAGCAGATGGTACCAGCTGTGCACATTTAATTCCATCTGAAACAATCTGCCAAACAGTTAGACAGAACTGCTTTTGCATGTGAAATTGGAGCATCTGGGAGCCAAGGAAGAATCGAGAGTAGTCTTTCTGGCATTAGTTATCGAAGCTTTTATTATAATTATTGCCAGTGAACATGAACTTTTCCTTCCAATGGTTTCCTAAGGCAACTTTCTTTCACTTGCTCTCTCTCTCTTTTCCATTCCATCTACTTCCTCCTCTTTTCATTTCTCTTCTCTTTCTCAATCCCCTTTGCCTTTTTCTCTATTTTCAAACTACCTCGAATGTGATCAAGTATACTAAGTACACATATACACCCCAATGTTTTTATCAATTATAGAAAAACTCAAAGAAAGCATTGTTCAAATGTGACAGATTGTCTTTCAGACATCATACATTAAGCAAATATAATAATAGATTATTGGGGACTTTTAAGGGCAAAAGTTTTAAAGGATCTTAGATATTTCAATGGATTTATAAAGATATTACTGTAAGTGCTATAGCAATATAGCATAAATGCCTCTAGGGAAGCAACAGACTTTCAAAAATATATTCTTTATGCCAATTTGAATAAACACGACCAATTTGAAAAGACTGAACCTGAATTCAGGGTAGAAATGTAGACTTTTATGGGCTTATAAAAGACAAGCAGCTAATAAAGCCCAAGAAGGAATATTAACTAGCACTCAGATGGGAAATGCCAATATATTCAAAGTATTCAATTATGGGAATGGACTCACCAGAGAAAGGGACAGTCTTGAATGATCTTATTAGAGAAATTTAAGACAAAAGTTTACTCAGAAAACGGTGGAACTGGAAGACTCCAGGGGCTATCAGCATGACGAAATGCTGAAATACACAGCGTATTATAGAACAGAGGAGACATATTCCTAAGAGAGGGAAGAAAACCGTCCAGTCCCAGCAAATAGCCCGCAGAAGGTGTAGCTGATAGCTGAATTTATGGGAAATCAAAAGTACAGATAAGAATGGGCACAGAAGAGTAGAGACACCAGACAGAAATAAAAGAGGTGTTGGCTTTCTGAACTTTCAAAGACAAGAAAATTTTGCAAGGATAAGAAGTGAGGAGTACATGGAAGAGACAGGCTACAGTGAGTCACAGTAGGTAGGGAGGACCAGAACAGGTAGGATTCAGTCTCAGGCTGGATTGGATTGTACTAGATCAGGCATGGATTCACAGAAACCTTACCCTAGAAGAATGACAAGGACAAGGACACACAAACGATTTTCAGGGAATAAAATTGACTAAGGAAAACACTGGGGGCTTCTTGTGGAGAACACATCCATTCAAGTAGCAGTCTTTTAAGGAAATCAGAAACGTTGCCACAGGTAATGACATTCTAACACACTAACCATGCTTACAAGGCTAGTATCACAGAAGGTCCCCGCTACTGTATTAATTTTCAAGTACTAGATTGACAGAAATTTATTATCTATCCAAATTTAAAAAAAAATGTGTCATTAAAAACTGTTTGGAAAACTCAAGTGATTTGATATTTGGTTAATTCAATGTTACATCTATTTTCTGCTTATTGGCAAAATGTTGGTTTTCCTTGGCTTGTAGGCTCATCCCTTTTGCATTTTTGTGTGTGTCCCCGTGCCTCAAGAGTATCTCTTCTGTCCTTCACTAAAACACCTGGCCTTGGACTCGGTGCCCACCCTGAATTCTGAATGATGGATTCATATCATTTTTACTTCAATTACATAGGCAAATATTTTTTCTTTTTAATTAAATTTTAGTATTAACTAAATTAAAATAATTTCATTATTACTGGAATATAATGTATAGACAACTTTATACATGCATCACGGAATGATCAAAATGTAAATACCATGTTGCATGTACACTTTTCTAAAAAGTTGTAAGGCAATAAAGTATAAGGCAGAATCTCATTTAATATATAATTCTATGAATATATTATATGTATATATATATATATTATGAATATATACATGAATCCATACCACCCATTATTATGATGTTACTTGTATGCATATGATTTCTAGATTAACCATTTCAATTATCAGTATGCCACAATAACCCTAAGGGTCCATCAGTGACTCTTGTACCTTGCTGGTAACCAACAGCTCTCTAACTAAATAAAAGACTAATTCAAGAAGTAGTAGAAACATAGTCAAGCACCCAGGCCTAGTGAAGTCATGGATCTTGGAGTAGAACCTACAATTGCCACTCTCATATACCAATAAAATCCCTATGTACATTCTACCTATTTGTCCTCTTACCCTCAGATAAGTATATTCCTCATTCCTCATCCCTCATCAAGAAACTTCTCTTTGCAACAGACAAAGATCATTACAGAAAACAATAACGCAATAAAATACAGAATTGTAGAAACAAATTCCAATCAACACACCTGTAACACTTCCCCTACACATAAGACCTGGATCTCATTACTGGAGTAGGGGACAGAAGTATTTCAAGAGCCAGAGAAACAAAGACTTTGCTGTGATATTTTGCCTCATAGAAATGGCAGAAGCTACATCCATGAAGTCCCACCGGCGTGGCTGCTTAAACACTAGAACATACCCGAACAAGGACAACAGCAATAGACATGCCAAAACGGACTGACTGGAAAAAGTTCTTGAGGTCTCAGCCCTACACAAAGAATTACGTGTAACAATAGAATGCTAAGAGCAGGAGAAATAGTCCACCACAGGGAAAAGAATACCAATTGGTTGTCCAATAGCAAGGGGAAAGTTGCAAAAAACAAACAAACAAACAAACAAAAGAAGATTCTGAAATAGGCATCTATTGCCATTTTATAAATAAGTAACAAACGTGACAGAAAGCATGCATGATCATAATTACATGAAAGCTTTCTAACTTTAAAAGCAATTTCATTTTTTTTTAACTTTCAAAAGCATCACTGTCTTCTGAATCAGACCCAGGAAAAATTCTTTTATTTTTCTTTGGATGGGACCCCTTTTGAGATCATCTCAACACACACTTTTTCCTCACCCTTTGGGAGCCAATTAATGTGCAAGCTTCCTAACTCCTAAATTCGATAGGTTTTACTTACTTGACATTATTTAATTTTGTTTGATTAAGGTTTCTTATTTTTCATTTATTGATTCAGAGTCAAGTTGTTAAAATATGATCAAAATTCTCTTTATTCCAGGAAAAGAATCCTCTTAAAAATTAAAGCGATCAAATTCAATAATGAACATGTTGTAATAGTTGGCTGACTTAATCTCCCTAAAGCACTGTCAGTCTTTGTACCAAAATAAAAGTGTTTTGTTATGTTCCTAGGTTGTCTACACATTCAGTCTACTTTAGATGTCAAATCACTCAAAATTCGAACTGATATTCATGAAATATATGGGCATTTCTTTTCTAAGTACACAAGTAAATATAACAAATCTTTATTATGTCATTCTGAACAGCCATAGACAAAAAATTAGTGAAACATCAAATTTTTGTCAATTTAATAAGAATCAAACCTCACCAGAGAAAATAAAATCAGGTGTGCTTCCTATTTTTTTAACAATTTGATAAATATTGATCCTGTCAGAGCGTATTCATAATACCCAGTTATTTTCAATCACCTTGAAGAGATAAATTGATCCATTTTACTGACCATTATCTGTAAATGCCAAGACAACAAATCAATTTGCATATTCAATGACCTAGCCCATCGATTGCGGTATTTAAACATGAATCACAGGTTTACATAAGTTAAAGAGATCCCCTAAAAATTAAGACATATTGCAAGAACTATCATTCTTCTCATTTGTTCTTGTCTTCCTTCACTTTTCAGCCTCACCTATGGCTTTTCCTGCTGTATAACAAACCAGTTGGCTAAATTTTAAATATGCATCCAAACTTTAAGCTCAATACTGGAACCAGTATTTCCACTAGTCTTTTTTCCTGTTATCATCCCTAGATTATCCTAAGGTAGGGAAATGTTATCTCACTCAGGAGGGATTCGCCAGCTTCTAACTATGACTCTCCCACCAGTGTGAGATGAGAGTTGATAGGGATCTCCCTTTGCACTGTCGCCTTATACTAAGGTAATCATAATCACTTGAAAATGCATTCTAACCCCTCTTATGTACTGCAAGCTCCTTGATCATAAAGTAATATGTAATTCCTGTATGTGACTCCTTGCAGTGGGTTCTCGAAATGACTTCTTAAATAAGTGAATGAGCATCCAGGTAAAAATGGTACCTCTATAAAATGAATAAAGATGAAATTGATCCCTGTCCAGATGAGAAAGGTATTTGTACTTACAATCCAAGTTGGATTATGTGTAGCCAAACCCAAATCAGCTGCATTGATTTTTGTTCTTTTTGTAGCCAAAGTGATCATTCAAAGTCAAGGTCACCATTATCTTCCTATGTGACAAAATATAAATAGGCAAAGAAACCTTATGCAGTTAACTTCCTGAGCTCTCAATCTAGAAAATAATTCAATATGTATTATTTTTCAAATGATTTTGGAGGCCATGGAGACCAGAGTTGCATGTTATTATTTGGAAAGTTTGAACATTAATTCTAGTTATACAATGAAGATATTCATAGTTTAATGAGGCTGCTTTAACTCTTATTTGCAGGGGTGAATCGTACCCTTCAAACTTCAGGACTTCTGATCAACTACAGTGGTTTATCACAAATTTATGAGTATTTAATAATATTAACCTGAAGCATAAAATCTAGAAAAAGAGTAATGGATTCTGTTAACTATGAGCAGCGTTGGCTAACATGGTTTTAGAAGGAAATTCAAAGCACAGAACTGACATACTTGGCTTCTACTGGAGGGAGTATTTTGCCTGGTTAAGGCTTCTGAAATTACAGCCGAGCATAACTAAAAAACCAAAGCATTTCCCTAGAACTGACTTCAAGTCATAGATTCTTTACTGAAGATGTTCAGATTTCTCAGAAAATTAAAAGAAAGTGATCCTTTGAAAGATGCATGGCACAAAGCATATACAGAGAAGGGAATAAGATATCTACATTAACGGGAGTCATTTTAAGATTTGCAAGAGACTTGTCTCTTGAGGGGATCCCAGGTATTCACAGGGATGTCCCAGCTAGGTACTTGGGCAGCAGAGGAGGGGTGCCTGAACTGAACTTGTCCCATAGTTACTTTGTTGAATATCTTAATCATCACCATAGAAATTTCACATGATGGATGGAGATAGAGCCAGAAACCCACATTCACATCAGAACAAGGGACTGAGCTACCAAGGTCCAGTGGAAGAGCAGAAGGAGGGAGAAGATGAGCAAGGAAGTCAGGACCGTGAGGGACTGGCCCACCAACAGAGACAGTGTGCTTGATCTATTGGGAGCTCATCAAATCCAGCTGGACCAAGACTGAATGAGCATATGACCTAACTGGACTCTATGAATGTGACTGCCAGTGGGGACTGACTGAGAAGCCAATGATAATGTCACTGGGATCTATCTCTTCTGCATGTATTGGGCTTCCCATAGGGCAAGGTATCCTGCACCATCTTAAGGAAGCAGGGGGAGGGCGGTGGGGTAGTGGGAGAGCAGGAGGGCCGGGAACAAGGGGAGTAAATGTAAATTTTTCTTTTAACAATTAAAAAAAGAAGTAAAAAAAATAAAAAATAAACTTTAAGGTAAAAATATTTTCAATCTGGAACGTGAAGAAATAAATTATAGAGTACTTTTTATTAATTTATTGTCAAATAATTATAGATCAAATTAAAAGTTTATTGTATTCTGATAATAACTCTGATAAATTTGGTGCTTTGTAAGATATACACTGTTAATTTGTATTCTTTAAAAATATATTTGAAACTAAGAGTATTCAAGTATACTTAATAAAGGATGAAGAGAGATCCACTGCAGTGAGAACTGTGGTTTATTTAGATAATGCCAGATAGACAACTTTATCCCTGATGAATCCCAGAATTCTGGACTATTATTACTTAGCAAAGTTGCTCTTTGCTTATTAATTTTTGTCATTGCCTTCTTCTACACGGAGAAAAGTGAAGTGAAATCACTCCCAGGAGAACAAGGAGATGAAACAATCTTCAAACAAACCTATCTTTACAAATTCTCCTTCTTGTCTTTCCAGCTTACTATCCCACATGCTCCCTCCCTTGGCCATGTCTCTTCTTTATAGAAACACAGCAGGACTAACATATCACTTATGCTAAATCCTGTGTACAATACATGTTAAAGTTGTTGTGCTAAGAAACTCAGAAGCTGAGAACATCAGAATAACATACAGCTGGAAAATTATTAGATGTGTGGCTGAGGTCAAATACAGCTTTCAGCTGTCCATCTAAGTAGGACTGGCTTGCAGACAGCAATAGATGTTGCCTTCTGTTTTAAAGTTCTTCTGTCTTTAGTTCCTTAAAATAACACGTTATTGTCCTGTTTTCATATAAATTTCAGTCTCTGAGTTTCTTAATGTGGCTTTTTAGCTTTAGAACAGAGAAATTACTATTAAGACTCAGTGTTGAGCAATCTGCTTAGAGAAGTTAGAACGTAGAGGAATTGATGTCCAGGACAGCAGACTTGGTAAAGGTCTGTGTTACTCCTCTCTGCTTCACAGTGATCTTGATGAGCAGCAAGAGGCCAGAGATCTTTACCCATGATTGACAGCTTAGCTTCTTTACTGGCACTAATTCATTCAGAAGCTTGTACAGTGAATATCGGGTACCATACCATCTCTTTCTCAAACAAACGTGGATTACTGCTAATGAGGAAAAGAAGCTTGAATTAGAATTCCTTCACCATTCTAGAGTCAACATTTCAATTAAGACATTTTTATTAAGTAATTAATTTTTATTTTATATGCACTGGCTTTTGCCAGCATGTGTGTGTGTGTGTGTGTGTGTGTGTGTGTACATGAGCACATGTGCATATGTTTGAGTGCTGTGTCTCCTAGAATGGTAGTCACAGCCACCATGTGGCGCTGAAAATTGAATCAAGGTCTTCTGGAAGAGCCATCAGTTCTCTTAACCGCTGAACCACCTCTTCAGACCCTAAATTCACACATTTTAAAAAAGAAGCAGTGAAAAATTAAAAAAAAAAATATAAGTAAGTATCAATTCTTTTTTTTTGTCTTTAATTTCCTAATGGTGAATCCATTAAAGAGATTGCAAAAACAGAGGGACATTATGCTCAGTTTCCTGTGAACCATGACCACTTGTATATTGTTCTTGCCAGTGTCTTCTCTCACACACCACTGAGCCTGATTCTTTCTTTCTTTTTTTAACCTTTTCATTAACAAGTAAATAGCTATCCCTAATAGGCACTTAGATTTCATACCTGCATTTATATGACAATAAAGTATGCATAAAGTATAACATATAAGAACAATGAGCTTCTTAAAAAGTTGCAAATCAGCAACAGCAAATGAAAATTCCTATTAAGTTCATAACTCAATTAAAAACACATGTATTTCTATCCAAAGTTGAAGATAACTACTTGTCAGGTTATTTATTCGCATACATGTTTTTGTTTTAATTAACTATTCATTGTTTTGTTGTTTTTCCCTCTGTGGTGTTAAAATAGACAAGTGTCAAGAGGCTATATTTATATGGAACAGTTGGGGGGGGAGAAATTTATGGTTACTTGTTGTATGTGGGGGAGAGGTGTGTATTGTGTTCTCGGCACCCAGCTCCCAGCCCCTAGCTGCAGGCCCACTCAGCCACTGGTTGCTTGCTTATGCCCGAAATAACCACATGAGAATTATATTCATTTAAACTCTGCCTGGCCCATTATCTCCAGCCTTTTCTTGGCTAGCTCTCACATCTAAACTAACCCATTATAAAAGTCTGTATGTCACCATGAGGTGGGTGACTTACCGGACGGTTCTAAGGTACGTCCATCTGTGGCGGGAGCCTCATGGCGACTGGCCCACTTCCTTTTTCTCTCACCGCCTTCCGTTCTGTCTACTCCGCCCACCTAAGGGCTGTGTCCTATCTTACAGGCCAGGCATCCTTTTTATTTAACCAATCAAAGCACAGAAATACAGATGGACCCTCCTACTCCAGTGACTATTTTAGAGCCACGGTCAATTCTGTCTTAAAAGCAAAATTCTTTGTATCCCATAGGTTGCAGGATGAGTTGAAATGAAATCGTGATCTAGCACTTCTAGGTTCTGATTCGAACTCTTTTCAAAAGCTCTTAAGGGAACTTAACCACTGTGATTCTTGATCCTTGCCAATTCATTGTTGTCCATGGCCTGTAGGCTAGTTGATCATGTGATGTAACTACAGAGAAAAATGGAGAGAAGAAATTTTAGGGCCTAAAATTTATAAATTAAATGTGTTCTTTACATATTTGCATATGTTTCAAAACTTGAATTTTAATGTATTATCAATGATTGTTTACCGACAAGTATGTGGAGACAATATAGAAATCTTTATGGTTACAATGACCAGGATTTTAAAGCTAACATCTCTTGGTGAAATGTTGCATAGAGTGGAAAAGTACGTTGGCTAGGAATTCAGGCACCTTAGACTCATATATCTACATATGGATTGCTTTGGTTTAGGCTGGATAGCTAAGGCTTTCAGTACCAGGTGTTCATCTATCTGGAGGATAATCAACATGTTTGTCTGGATGTGATGTAGTGATGATTAAGATACGCCATAAGCATAGTGTCCACCTCTATACAGTAAGCACTTAATATTTGCTATCAGGAGAAGACTGTTTTCTAGTTTCTCTAATAGCCTTAGATCAATCGACCCCCACCTTTGCTGCCTAACACAGATATAAAATAATGGGCGGTTTCTGCTTCCAAATCCAGCTGTTGTGGTTTTTCTTCTGGAGTGGCTTCTCCTCCACAACACCGGCTGCTGATTTTGTTTCTAGAATACCTTCAGAAATACTCCTTTGACCAGAAGGCTCCTACTCATGAAAGGCAAGTGTGGTCCAGGCCTAAATATGCCAGACTGAAAATCAGTGCTCCTGATGGTGACCTTGGATAAACCTCTTCATTTCCTCCAGCCTTAACATCAACTGATTGTAAAGTATGATTTTCCTTTCTACACTGTCTCAGAAGCTGGAAGCTGTGAGTGAAAAATGACTTGTGATTTATGGTGAGCTGTAGGAACTAGAAACTATAGTGTTATTCAATGCATTATGATCTAACCAGATAAATCTTGAAAAACCTCACAGTGAAATGATAGGCAGGATTCATTTGGGGAAGATAATTGCATCGTGGGCTTAGTGCTGTGTTTGAAAATGAGCAACAGAAATTGGTGTCTAAGTGGCACTCTTATTGATGCCTGGATCAAAATTTATTTTGTAGACAATAATTACACGTAAAATCCACCAAACTTTTGAGAAATAACCTCCTTTTAGTTTAAAGTCGGTAGTCGTGAGTTCAAATAGACCACTTACCCTAAAGTAAACCCAGCTGCGATGACTAACCTCTGCAGCTTGGAAAGGAAGGTTTGGCTGGGTCCTCATTAAGTCTGCATATAAGTCATCATTCACCCCAGCTAATGCAACTGTCACAGCAATGCACAATGACATCTTGACTGAAATCAATGCCACTGCCACTGCCAAGGTGGCTGAGCAGACTAATGACGTTTGCTGTGTTGATCCTCCCAATTGCAATCTAGTCCCAGCCTTGCCCCCACTCCCTTTCCAAATCTGCCTATGCAGACAATAGCGGAGGGGGGGCACTGTCGGGAAGGAGCAGTATCCTGCCTTGCAGCTTCTAAATGATCCTTTGAAATTTAATGAGGTCAGTTGGGCGTCTACAGTTTTGCCTTTTGCTAACTCCACTCAGGAAAGAAATCCCTGTTAACATACACACACTCACACTCACGCGTATGCATGCGCAAATGCATGCAAAAACACTTGAGCAAAAAAACTTACGCGTAGACCTAAAAACAAACAACAAAAGCACCTTTCATCATTTTCCATAAAGAAGCAGCCTTACTCCTTATGACAGCACCAGTGTGCGCTCTCCCTCTCTCCTTCAGTGTCAGACTCACACGAAATGACACGTTCCTAGGGAGAAGCTGACAATCCTTCTCATAGGTTGAACCTACTTGCCACTGACGACTGTGGGCGCTCTTTGTGTGCCCACTTTCCAGAGCAGAACTCCCTCTAGACGCGACTGCCTTGGTCCACTGAGCCGCCAGCTCCAAGGCGAGCTCAGGGACAAAGGCTGGTCAGGGTGATTGCAAGCTGAACGGGACAGGGTTCATCATTTGTGAGCAGGGCAGGGAGCTGCAGAAACTCAAGGCGGGAAGTCCTTTTGATTGAATGATGTACAAAGATGCTCCCCCCCACTCCTCCAGGCATGCAAACAGGGCCACCCAACAGGCACTGGTAATTACCTATTCCAGAATCTGCACTGCAGCCCTTCCAAACTCTTGAGACAGGACCAAGTTACTAAAAAGGTAATATCGTCAATCCGGCTTCTGGTCTACAACACTTTATCATCAAAATATTTGGGCCAGAATCTGGCAGGAAAAAATAGATCCAAAAATTAGTATGTGTAAGAAAATCATTCTAGTCTCAGGGACAGATCTCTACAATAGGAGATAAAAACAGGGTCCCTTTGGAAGTGAAGGGGAAGCTGGAGGCTTGTAGGCCGCCAGAAGATGGCGCAAGAACTCTTTCTTTGTATAGCCTTAACCCTTGCCTGCTTTATGGGGCTGCCAAGTCCAAAATGTATAGACATATACATTTTGCTATTTGAAAGAAACCTTCCATTTACATATTTGGGATCAATTCAGAATTAAGGAAAATGAGTTTTCTCTAGATGATAACGACACGATAACCAGGCACAACTGGTTTAACTGCTGTTGCACACCGGCTTCACGGTGGTAGGGGAAAAATGAAAGATGAACTATTTAGGCAAATATTCTGACTTCCCTCCCAATCCTAACCCTGCCCCAGCCACGGGTGACATATGTTTACCGAATAATAAAATCCTTGTCATGGCTTTTACACGTAGGTATTCGAATATGTAAATTTTTACGAGCAAGTAAATTATCTGTGATTTCCCTTCACAATTAAATCAAAGTGTAATAGATGTCTGAGGGCTGCCTGGGATATATGCAACTACACAGTAGTAACACATGTCCCATTCTAACGACGTGGGCATCGATGGAACCCAATTCATTTTCCTCACAGTTTCTCCCTAAAAGCGACGCAGCTTTTCACTTGAAAACACTCCTTTTAGCATGCTTCTGTATTCGCAGGCTGCAATGGAGAGCTCACTAACATAATATTTCTTGAACTGCTTTTGCTAGCAGAATTGATCTATTCGGGGGGAAAAATAATCCAAACCCCGAGACTGCAAATATCGTGGGGAGTTTATCAGAGAGCAGAGCGGGGCTTTCAGAGGCTCACTAGTGCTTTCTGGTGTAGGTTGTAAGGAGCAGGATTTAAGGTTAATTTTGGTGGAGGGGAAAAAAACGCCAAAGAAAAGACAGAATCCAGAGTAGCGGAGACTCTGTGCCCCCGTTGGAGAGATGGTTGAGTCCTCGTCAAGGTTGCTGTGGTATCCCAGAAACACCATTCACTCCGAGCTGTGACCGCGCACCAACAACAACTCCACTGCGCTGGGCTGAGGAGCCAGAATCCAGAGCTCGCGAATAATATGAAAGGGAGCCGCAAAGGGGAAAGCAGAGCAAAGGAATCCAAACCCCGGGAGCCTGGCACGCGAAGATGCGCTAAATGTGGCCGCCTAGACTTCATCCTGAGGAAGAAAATGGGGATTAAAAGTGGATTTACGTTTTGGAACCTCGTCTTTTTATTGACGCTGTCTTGTGTAAAAGGTAGGTCTCTTTTCGGGGGGTACCCTCTGCTGTGGCTGGAGATGGGGTGACTTGTCGCCTGAGAGAGGCCAGCAAGCTTAGTTTGCAATTTGCACGGATAAAATAATCGGGATAATACTGATGAACGAGTTGATTCACAGCTCTTTTTCCTTCCCTCGGATAGGAAATGCATTTTGCTTGCCAGATTTGGCGTTCAATGCGGTGATTGAGCCTGTGCTCAATAAATATTCTTGCAGTATGCTCAAACAGAATACGTGAGTTGGTTCCTATAGCCTCTAACTAGTGGGTATCCACGCAGAATTCCTCTGCAAGACTTTTTTTTTAAGTGGGGTGGATTAGCTTGATTTCTTGTGGAATCCGTGGGGTTTGATTCTTTGCACAGATTTTTTTTTTTTTTATTGAAGACACTGGTGTGAGTGCTTTTTAACCATTTCGGACAACAAAGTTACCAACATGCTAGGAATGCATTGGTTTTTAAATGCAGTCCGAGATAGAACCTTCCTGAGCTTGCTCACACCAACATGAATGTCTGCATACAAATTTGAATTATTTCTACGTGGCTCCCTATGCAAGGGTAAATGTAGGGGAGCTTCCTTAGGTGCTCTGTTAAATGCTTGGTTTAAGCAATTTTAAATGAGGCTGAGATGTCACAAAGTGTAAAGATCCACCTTTGAGGATGAATGAAGGTAGGAGGAAAGTCATTAGCAGCTGACCAAAAAGAAAATCCCCGGCAAGTCTCTGCGTTCAGACAGGTACAATGAGTGTCACATGCACAGACAGGGAATGGGGGCTGGTGGGATGGAAAATTTATTCCTAAGCAGGAAGGCAAGGGGCAGTTGGAATCGCTGGAGAAAGAGCTGTCCGGGGGACAAAACAGACTCACAGCTATTCCATAACTTCTGCGCCCACTGCCCATTAATTGCTGCAAGGAATACTCGAGAGGTGTCTATGACTCAAGCCATCATTTCTGAACAAGCACTTCTCCGTCCTCGCAGCAGCTCCAACAGACACAGGGGGATGCAGCTTGTAACGGAGCTAGTTTCCAATCCTGGGTGTCTGCGCCTTGAGGGGTGGAGGGACAGTTTTTTTGGCCCAGGCGCGCCAAGGCTATCAGCACAAACTGGGCGCTTCTTCCTTTGTACAGGAGTGCCTCCCTGAACCGCAATCGGGCCGCGTCTCTATGAAACACTTTATTGTCCAGCTTGCAGCTGGCTGTCCCCTCGCAGAAGGCAGCACATTTGCATTCAGTGGATATGATAATTCATGTTTGGGGAGGGGGAAGTGGAGAGGTTACCTCTTCCTCAGAGATGATCGAGGATGGGTGGTCAGTTCCGAATTTTAATTGACATCCCTAAATGGCAAGAAGTCCCCCCTGCTTTCTGTGACAGCAACTGCTTTGTAACCCCAACCTTCTATTTAGAGCTGTGTGTATTTGTGTGTGTGTGTGTGTGTGTGTGTGTGTGTGTGTGTGTGTTTCGTGGCGATAAAAACGCTTGTTCGACGCGATGTTAACTAGTGGATCTATTACACAAAACCCGTCTCAGGTTGCTTACAAGGGATTGTCGTCGCCAGCTTGGTGTGCGACGAAAGACACGTCTGGGCTTAGTTTTCCTGCCACTCAGAGTGGGTGGTTAATGGATGGCCCTCGGGCTGCCTGCTAGACACGCGCAGGGCTCCGCGTGGAGGAGTCGCCGGCAGCCAGCAGCAGCCAGGGCAGGGGCAAGAAACGTGAAAGCGTCTCCTTCAAGAAGATGACCGAGGGTTAAGTGCGAATTTTCATGAGGTACCTGTTGAGCCAAAGCTTTTCGGGGCACATTAGAAGGAGAGAGTTGCCAAAGCCGGCGGAGCACGTCAGCCAGAGAAATGCAGAGCTGGGCCGCCTGCTATTTCAGCTCTAGCTGCCAGCACCTACCGTAGATTACGAAGAAAATGCGCCACAGAAAAAGAAACGAATGTTAATTTGCTTTGAATGGCACTGGCAGTGGGGGAGACCCCTCTCCTCCATCCATAGCTCCTACTCTTTGGACCAAGATCTTTGGTCTTCTTTGAGTCTCTCCGAGCTTTAGGGACTTTGTGAAGATGCTGCACGTCATGGTCTGCTTTGGTCTTGTCCAAAATCTATATTGCACAGGTCATTAAAACCGTTTTTTTTTTTTAAAGATGGTAATAAAGTTCTTAATTGCCACACCTCTGGTACTTGGGAGATAAGTCAGACACTTTATTTCTCCAAAGACTATACTCACATTCAGAAAAACTTGCAAGCTCTATGTGTTTTAAACACTCCAACACCCGGGGAGGGGGGGTGCCCATATTGACAGAGGCTTATTTCTTCTTCTGTTTAAAATTTAATTTTACTTCCCTCTCAAGGTTTTCTGAAGGCTGAGATTGCTGCATAGTCTTACACATTGTATGTTCTAGTGTCTAATCCCTCTTTTGTATCCCACGTTGTTTTTTTTTTCTTTTCTTTCTTTTTCTTTTTTTTTTGGGGGGGGGATTACTCAGGTACACAGAAAATCTTAGACTGTCTCTGAAAATCCCGACACAAGCTATGTGAGCGGTCAGGCAATCCACGCTACACGGTGTTGTTCGAACGCCTTCATATGCCACAATTCTACCATTTGTCTATAGTTCCCATCCTTCAGCCTTCACTTCTGACTGCTAGAGCAATGACAAAGAGGTTCAGGGGGAGGAAACGCCTCACGGTGGAGATAAAGTGGTGTTCCTAGGCCTGAGCCTCTTGGGCGGGGCGGAAAAGGTAGCTAACCTCCTGGGAGCGTTTTCTAGCCACCAGAATTACCTGAACGAAGAGCCTTATGCCTGACACCAAACTGGAGGGCGGTGGAGTTGCAGTTTGGGTTTCTTTCTTGCCTGTGTCTAATTCTAACTGAAGCAAGGGGAGGTAGGGACGGAGAGATATGGGGGGCTCAGAAATACAAGAGAGAGGGGGAGGGAGGGGAGGAGGGGGAGGGGAACGAGGGAAGGAGGGTTGAAATACTACATCTTCTAGCTAAATAGTGTTCTGTTTAGGTTTCACCAGGGAAGATATTGTGAATCTTAAGTCCTGAATAAGGGTCCCGCCCACGTGAAAGTGGACCGCCTGCGTGGTTTCTCACTCTCCTTTTCAAAGCATGGGGGAGGGGGAGCACAATTATGGCGCAGGAAGGCCCTGTGGTGCAGGCAGCACACTTCAGCCTGCAGCAGGTGGAAGGTTGGGTACTGTGCCCCTCACTCTCTCTCCAGTTGCATGCTCCGGGATTTCTGCTGGATTTTGGAAGTTGGGAAGGGTGCACCTTCCAGCTGGCTCTGCGACTCCCAGTACACAATGACTAGTCCACCATGGGACATAGAGCTCTGCTGGAGGGAGAACCACATACCAGTCTCCCCAAGTCATTCTTGCTGGCTGGAAGCTGGTGTCAAAGCAGCAGAGAAGAAGCTTGTGATGTGATTTTTGTCTCACTCGCTCATGCCAGGGTGGTCTTTTCCTGAAACTCCCTGTGCATAGGGACTGATAACTCACCCTCCAAATGCAAGGCTTTCATCTGACACACCAGAGAGAAGAGGAGGATAGAGGAGAGGAGAGGAGGGGAGGGGAGGGGAGAGCAGAGGAGGCAAGGAGAGAGAGAGAGAGAGAGAGAGAGAGAGAGAGAGAGAGAGAGAGAGAGAGAGAGAGAGAGAGGAGGTGGTGGTGGAGGAGGAGGAGGAGGAGGAAGGGGGATAGAAGAAGTTGGAGAAGGAAGGAGGTAAAAGAAAGAAAAACAAGAAAAGAAAACATAGTATTTTGAGAAACTTTGTCAAAGAGCTTGGGAGGAAAACATTATCTGCACAAAACAGTAAACAGAGCAAACAGAATTTACCTAAGTCTCAGCCCTCCCCATGTCAGCACCATCCAGACAGGAGTTGGAAGGTAATTATCCTCGTGTTTAAGAGACTGAGGCATGTTTCTGATACGATTTGGATAGGTGTATCTCCTTTCTGTTTCCTCTGTGAATATTCATTGCTTTTGCTTAAAATCAAAACTTTTGAAATAGGAATGTTCTTTGATTCAATCAGGTTGAGAATGTGTGTGAGTGTGTGTGTGTGTGTGTGTGTGTGTGATAATGAATTATATCTAAGAGCTACCAGGGACCCTGAGAGTAGAAGTCAGTGCCTACTAAGTAAAGTTGTGTGGTTCTGTGGGTTTTCCTCACATTCATTTTCCCTGTGATCCCGATTGTCTCTGGCTCTGATACCGCAGCTGTCTAGAGGCGGGACATGAGCAAGGAGAAAAAGCTGCATTTCTCCTAGGTACTGCAGCTGCTGTCCTCACTGAAATGACTTCTGTAAGATACACTCCCTCCAGTAGATGCCAAAGGTCTTCCGGGGAAGAGGAAGCATGGAGTCTTCCCTGAGTGAGCTTCTATGATGTCTTCCTTCCTACCTTGATGCTTTGGGGCCAAAGATTGCCAGGAGACTTAATTTCATGTTTAAAGCACAGCAAAGATTCCAAGCAAGTGGGCCTGTCAGTCAGGATGAGTGCAGGAACAGCAGGCTAATGGAAATAAAACATCATGGGTAATCTCAAAGCCCCGGGACTTCTCTCTGCTCTTTTCCTGTGGCCAGGTGATTCCTGAAAGAGGCCTCTGAAGTCTGCTGGGCACCACATAATGACAATGAAATGGTGAGCCTGTGTAGACAGACCGCTGAGGCAGGAGAAAGATTCCCTTTCCCCAGAAGAGCACTCTTTGCTGCAGGCTTGGTACCAAAGCTTTCCTAAACCAGTCTAATAGTATGCCCTGGGAGAGTTTGAATGGTTCTGGCAATTCAGAACTGAAAGTTTCTAGATGATGATCTCCTCAAAAGGAATCAAAAAAAAAAAAAAAAACCAAAAAAACAAAAACAAAAACAAAAAAAAAACAACCATTCACCGCGCTTCACTTTCCGGAATGTTCTGTGTGGGTAGAGTCAGGAGGCTGTGGCCCTTCAAGCTCTCATAGCAAGAGTGCATGAGGAGCCATAGTAAAGGAACAGTTTTTGGAATCTTAAAAAGCTCCCTCGAGATCCCTCAAAAAGAAACAGGTAGCCTCAGTGGATAAGTTACGTCTTTCTACAATCTCTGACTTAGTTGCGGTAGCCACGGTTGTTGCCTGTGCTGAGCAGCTAGCTTTTCTGTCTGTGGAGTGGAGTGGCAGAAGATTGAAGGAGACTTACCGGGCCTAGGCAGAAAACACTCTGGAAGAAAATGGCGTATTTATGGTTCTACATAAGGAAGAACTATTCTGTGATTGACAAAACAAAGGGCAGGTGAGGCAAGAACAATGTCTTTGTGTTTCTAAGGAAACAAAGGCTCTGAAGTAAGATGTTTGCTAAGATTTCAGAGGCAAACAAATGTGTGTGAGGATGCCTGGGGACAGGGACTGGCTCTAAGCTGAACTTCCCTTCCATATTAGCAGATATATTTCTAGTGTCCCAAGAAACATGTTCTTGTACTTACCCTTCAGAGTTTCCAGAAAATCTGCCAAATGTCAAAGGATTCAATATTTTATCCATTTGCCGTTAACTATTGGTTTTTTTGCAGGGGACACAATGTCTCATGTAACCCAAACTGGGCTCAAACCCTCTGTGCCACTGAGGCCTTCCTTTAATTCATCAACCACTTGCCTGGATCCGGCAAGCACAGGGATTGCAGACATGCACTGCTGTGCCTAGCTGCTGACCGGCACCGCCAAGCGGAATTCTCCCTGAGACCCCTGGCCCTTTAGCAAGATAATTATTTAAGAAGCTAGGCCATCTTTCCCTTGAATTTCAAGAGTTCCGGGATTAGAAGCACTCATTGCAAAGGAGAGTAGAGGCAAGCGATGTGTGAGGTGCAGAGCATGGTCCTCTTCAGTGCTGTCTGCAGATGTAATGAACTTATCATTAGGCTCCGTTCTACTGCCCTCTTTCTCTCATTTTACACACAGTGCAGTTTAGGGGTATAATGAGAATTACCATTTTAATCTTGCATGAGCTGTGTGTGGGGTGATAAAACAGGAACTACAGCCATAAACTTCACTTCTCTACCATGAGCCTGAGCCAGTGTAGGTGATTCATGGTGTTTTCCAGGCCTATCTACTCCCAAGCCTATAAATATTATTTTTCTCATCAGGCTTTGGTTTTTTTCTCAAATAACAGGTTACAGAATGTCACTGACAAAAAAAAAAAAAAAAAAAAAAAAAACTACTTAAATATTTCCCAGACCTCGTCATCTTGTGTTTTTGATCAGCTTGCCTTCATGTGACGCTGCCCCTCCAGGCATCACAGGCATCAAATCCATTTCTTATTGTCAGGCTGTGTTTTGTGCTGAGGATTTCTCGGGGTTAATATGTTCTATGGAAGGTAGCGGCATCCCACAACTGTATCCAAAACCCCTCCTAAAATGTTCAACCTTATAACTTCAGCATGCGACTCTTACAGATGGAAAATGTCAGAGGGATTCTGGTGGCATTAGCTGTCACAACAGCACGCTGTGCTCCGTGAGCACATTTACTGCAACACTTTCCAAGGTATCTCTAAGAAGGAGTGCAGGTGTCCTCTAGAAACTTCCCTGGCAACCAGCAGTCTATGGAATCAGGTGATCTGGGAGTTAGGCAGAGATTATGTGTCTAACAAGCCAATTAGTTAATTTTAGTGCTTTCTGAAATTTAAAAAAACACTTCAATAAAGTGGAAAAACAACACCCCCCCCAAAAAACAAAACAAACAAAAAAAGACCCATCAGCAGCAACGTCAGCAAAACAAGAGATCTGGAGACAAGCACACACACACACACACACACACACACACACACACAAATTTGAAAGTCAGATTATGATAATGCCAGGGAGTATCTTTAGATAAAGAATTCAATGTTTTCTAAGCCTTAACTGCACTGTTCATATGCTTCTATAAAATACTGTATTTTCAGTAGGTTTGTTAACGTAGGTGATTTAAGTTAACCAAGCATGCAACCGAGGGTCTTGCAGAATTATTGTTTAATGAAACTTACATGTGCAAAATTCTTCATGGGTAACACCAGTGCTTAACTTTCCCCTAACACCAAATACAAGATACAGTCTTTTCACTAGTCCTTACTTCATGTAGGGTATAAGGTGCCAGGCTGTTCCCCACCGATGCAATACTCTACAGTTCCAGTTGATCCTACATTATCATTTGATTCTCTCCCTGTGTCTATGTGTCAAGAGAGGACACAAATCTGAAAAAAAAATGTTAGCCAGACTTCTAGACCATATCATCTGTGCATTTTGATGTGGATTAATTTGAATGCCAATTGATGGATGTACTTTTATAGATTTGTCTATTCATTGTGTCACAAATGATAACAGTCAGAGGACTCAAAGGACTCTTAAATTTCAGGAGCGCCATTGCTCATATATTATCAATAAGTACACGTCTACAGAAAGTACCAGTTTATTTGCCGAGGTTACCATGGGCATTAGCTCCTGACATGAGGCTGCTTTACTGGGCATTAGAGACCATGTTCAACGCTTTTTATTTTATAGCTTGTCAATTTGTTTCAGAGTTAATTTAGGTGGTACCAATGAAGATAATGAACCATAAAAGTTCACATATAAGTACTATATATCAACTAGAAACACACAAAACTATCGAACATTACATATTTGTGGAAAAAATACAAGAAGTAGTGACTGCTTGCTTAGATGGGGACAAAGAGGGATGGTTTATGGTAGAGAAGGTTTTCTGAATATTGATTAAAAAATCCATGCATATGGCTCAGAGGATGATGACACTTGCCGCTAAGTGACAGCTTGAGTTCAAATCCTGGGACCTACAGGCTATAAGAAGAGAAGAAACTACTAAAATTCATCCTTGGGCCTTCGCTCGGGTGCTGATGAGCTGTTGCTGTGGGTGTGCCATGTGCAAAGGCACGCACAAGGAATACATAAATAAGAGCATGCACTAATCAAATAATCCTATTTTCTGAATGCTTTAACTATTATTGGTTATAGATCCATAAATAAAATCAGTTTAAAGACTAATGTTCATGTATTTTTAAAATTTCAGCCACTTTTTTTCTTTACAAATTGGAAACAATTTTGTTTTTGAAATGTAAATATACAAAACCAATCCTTAATTTCCCTCCTGGGTTTTATTAAGGTTAAGTCAGATTACCTGAGAACTAGAAATTCTTTCAAATGTGCATTTTCATAGGTACAGTTTCTTTCATCTTATTTATAGAAGAAAATTATCCTCCAAGACTCTACCTAAGAAATAGCAATAAAATTTACAGCTATTGAAATTTCATGAAAAACCCAATGATGTTATTTGGTTATCCTCATAAGTGTAGCATATGAAACATTTTTAATTACTCCAGGTTTAAATAAAATTTTGAAAGATAAAGACTTTTGATAATTTTAGAACTTGGAATGTACAGAAAAGTGAGTAAAATATATACAAATAGCAGATTAATTTCCAGGAAAGCCAACTTCATAATTTTCAATCATAAATTTCTTCCTCTGTTCTATATTAGCAATTTTAAAAGACTGCCTTTGATGGGAGTTTTAAAGTAATAGGAAAGATCTTTTAAACTTGAATTCTTGTAAAAGGGAGAGGCTGTGTTCCTGGCATCTGAGAGGAGTGCGGGCCCTTTTGTTCCCTGTACCTGGTCCCAAGACCACAAGGCCTGCTTTTGGCCCTGGTTAGCTTATGCCTGAAATAACCACATGACAATTATATTAATTTAAATTCTGCCTATCCCATTATCACTAGCCTCTTCTTAGCTATCTCTCACATCTTATTTCACCCCATTTTAATAGTCTGTAAGTCACCACAAGGTAGTGGGCTTACCGGGAAGATATAGCATGTCTGACCCTGGTGGCTTCATGGTTTGGTCTCTCCCTGACCCCGTCTTCTTCCCAGCATCCTGTTCTCTTTTCCCCGCCTATCTAAGTCTTGCCCTATCAAATGGCCAAGGCAGCTTCTTTATTAACCAATGAAAGCAAAGAAATACAGAAGGACCCTCCTACACCATTGAGTCACAAATATGGCCAAACACCACTCCAAGAAATACACTGTATGATTAATTCAATGAAGCTTAGAGGCAACTGGTTTATAGAGAGACTATGCCATTGTCATGTTGGGGGAGATGTTTAAAGGATAAACATTTTTTGTATTTCGTGTGTTTGATGTTCTTTATGTAGTGATTTCATTTCAAACAACAGTTAAACACCCCACCCACCCCACACCATTTCAGTACTTAACTCACACAAGCAGCTGAAAAATAACTCGTATCTCACGTGTCCAAATTAACATCTTCCTTTACAAGCTGTACTTTCCCTGTTGCATGCACATGAGAAGGCCGGACTGGATGTTTTTAGCTCATGGTTAATAAAAACAGAAACAGAAACCAATTTCTCACAGTAATTTCAAAATCTAAAACATGTATATGGCTAAATTCTTAAAGGAATCTCCTCAGTTTTAAGTACAAAACTCGGGCTTAGACAAATTACTTTGTAAGAAAGGTTGGAATCACAATGATGTTACATACGCAACCACCATGCAGTTAAGTTAACAGGAAACTGCATTTGCTAGCTACTCCTTCGACGTAACTTGCCAAAGTTGGATATCTCAGATGCAGTGCAATAGAAACAGAAGATGTTTTGCAATTTTATAAACAATACATAGGAAAGGATTCCAATATAGTTCATGAGATGTTCCTATCTATGTCCCTATCAAATAAAAAAAATCTAGCAAAAAGGCCAAAAGAAAAATGGATTTAAAATTAGTAACTCTTAGATTCCAGCACAGCAATTTTCAGTAAAATTTAGGATTTGGAATAGGATGAATGAATTATGGGGTTTACATATGCATCAATTCATTGCGATACAATATTAACTAATTTTGTCATGAGATTTTTTTTCTTGAAAAGTATCCTCTTACCAAGTTCTATAGAGTTTTAAGAATGGGAATATTCCTAAATTCCATATAGTTTGTTTTCTAATGTTTATTTTCAAGGGTTAGTGATTTTTCTTAGAACTTCAATTTATTAATTGACAAGTCCACAAGTTTTCTTCATTCTACAAGGGCACCCTTTTTGAAAAATGTGCAGTACCACTTCCTCCCCCTGCCACACACAAAGAGGAAACAACTTACAGAATAAATGACTTGCCAAACTAGTTCTTAGTTCCTTTTCTTCACTTTCTATCTTTTTTTTGGGAGGGTGGTCCTGGATGTCTCTTTAGAACTAACTGGTTTGGGAAAGAGCGGCTTACTGGAGGAGGAGGCTTCCATGCTTATCCCTAAATACTGAGAGGTTGTGAAGCAAGAGCTCTTGAGGGAATATGTCAGAGAACAAAGCTACGAGGCTGCAAGATTGCAGGATTTTCAACAGGTTAAAAAGAATAGCTTAGAAATTTAATGGCCCACTATACATCATGGTCATCATAAAAAATATGAACCAATTTAACGCAACTGTTCAAAATAGTTGTTTTGTTGCGAAGGGAATAAATTGTGTTTTCAGATAAAGCTATTTAGTACGATTGCCCTTCCTGAACTCTACAGATGAAAACTCTCTTTTGTGTGGACATGTTTCCAGAAGTGTCATCTTAACTGCATTTTAAGGCTCAATCCAGGCATGGTAACATAAGCTGCGATTCCCAACAGTAGAAAAACAGAGAGAGGTAGATCTCTGTTAGTTCAAGGTCAGCCTGCTCTACATAGTCAGTTCCATCAGAGCCAGTGATAAGTAGAAACTTTGTTTCAAGAGGCAAAGCAAAATAAATAATCAGATAAATAAATAAATTGAAAGACTCAGAAAAGACATCCTCTCCCATGAACAATTCAGAGGACAGTATACTTAACTATACTTACTGAATTTTAGGCTCTTCATGGGGACACATTCACTTCAAGCAACTTTCTGAAGTAGGATCGTACATTTGGATACGTGCTCAGGCCTTCCAGAATTTGTCCCATGTCTTGAAGATGTAACTAGAGCTGTGTTTCCTGCAACTGTTCATTGCAATGTTCCATTTGATGCTGCAAGTGCACTATCATCAGCCAAGTTCTCTGGTGAAAGGATGATAATATTATAATTTCACCGATTTACTGGAATTTTCAAATACATGCTAGTTTGTGATTTCACTTCCATGAATTTGGTGTGGATGTAGGGGCAAGCAGATTTGTCACCAAATGTTTTTTCTCTTGTCTTATCATCCCCAAATTTTCTCATTCGTGTTACAAAGCCAGACCATCAGCTGTGCTTTCTTGTTTTATTTTGGTTTAGTTATTCAAACAATTAAAAACAAACAGGGATATCTGATCTATTGGTTTGTTTGTTTACACTAGAGAGGTTGTCCATTTTGAAAGAAATTTGAGAACCATAATGTCCATAATATCATTGTCTCATGAAACTCATACCTTCATGTTTAAGTCTGTCAGCTGAGAAAATAATTCACAAGCAAAATTTTACAATGCATTCTCATGCTATGAGACTTCTGTTATAGACCAGTGAATACAAGCTCATTTCTTTTTAGTCACTTAAAATATAATTAGATGTTTAGCTCATCTGAAATTTTTAGATATTAAATTTGCTTTCAGATTGGAATCAACAGTTTCACAAACAGTAGTGAATTTTGCAGCTCCTTTAGAAATAGAATCTGACCGTTTTCCAGATAATGGTAACCACGTTAAGTGAGCTACCTGCACTTTTGTTTGTAGCTTTATGTGGAAAGGGGCTGCAGCTGCACGATAACGGATCAAAGAGAGGACACCTGGGAACAGGGAGTCACTCTCATCTCCTGGAGTACAAGGCAACAGCTCCCTCTTTCATTGGCAGCACATTAGGAGTGGCTGACCCCTGTAGTCCAGAAGACGCTCTGGGTTTTCACTTAGAGCTCGGGTGTCTTTTCTTCTTCTCTTTTATCCTTTTGGCTGCTGCTTAAAGTAAAACAGCTGGACTAATTTCAATGTTTTGTGTAAACAAATTTGCATCCAATCTGCTAATGTGTGTGCCAACCTCCTGCTTTGTGTCTTAGGATGATGAGAAGACGAAATCTCAGGAATGAAATTTATCAGAGAAATGCTCATGGGCCCTTGCTAACCAAGGTTAAATTTCTGTTTAATTCTTAGCCATTTCTTTATCATTCTTTTATGTGTGTGAATGCTTCACCTGCATGAATTTATTTTTTGCCTCACATGCATACAATGCTAGTGGAAGTTAGAAGAGGGCCACAGATCCACTGGTACTGGAATTACATAGGGTTGGGAGGGAACATTTGATTGCTGGGAACCACACTTGGTCCTCTGCAAGAACAACAAACACTTTTAACTGAGCGCTCAGATCCCCAGCCTTTTGCAATTACTTCAAGAAAAACTTCTGTCCATAAAACCTGGCAATATATGAGTATTCTTTTTTTCTGTTAAATCAGTTCTTTAAGAAAATAGTGTGTGTGTGTTTGTGTGTGTGTGTGTGTGTGTTTGTGTGTGTGTCTGTCTATCTGTCTAAGTAACACATGTGGATATTTGTAGAGGGCAGAAGAGATCAGATAGTCTGGAGCTAAAGTTACCAGCTATTTGCGAGTTGTCCCACATGGATAGATGTTTGAAAGCAATTCAAGGTCCTGTAGAAATGCAGAAAGCACGCTTTAACATCTGGGTAATGTTTTTGAGTGTTTTTTTTTTTTAAAAAAACTATCTTTAAATCAGATCAAACAGGAACCTAAAGTTGATTATATTGGAAACTTCTAGAAAATAGTCAGTATCCGTACTTGTTTAGCAGTTTCCTTTGTGTATTGATAGAGCAGTGGTACTCAACCTCCCTAATGGTGTGACCCTTTAAAACAGTTATTCATGTCGTGGTGACCACAACCATAACACTATTTTACTGCTCCTTCATAACTGTAACTTTGCTACTGTTATGAATTGTAATATAAATATATGTTAGTTGGGTTATCTGCTATGAAACCCCAAAGATGATGCAAGCCATAGCTTGAGAACTATTGTGATAGACTATTATCATAAATAAACTTTATTTTAACCCATTACTTATGTGTGAGCCCTTTGAAATCCTTTTCATTTTACAGCAATGCTCATTTGCGGCTATGTTTACAAAGAATAGTGAAAGTCCGAATTATAGAAGCAGTTTACATTATATTTATTTTTTTAGTGCTAAAACAACATTCCCAAAGAACTGACAGAAAGTCAGCGATACTACACACATTAGCTTGTTGATCATGTAAATACTAAATTTACCTACTTCTAATGTTTGGAAAAACTAATTTATTTCACCATATTTTTATTATAATAATTATCTTTATTCAGTAAACATAGTTTAGGGGTTGAAAGCTGCAATAGATTTTATTTCCATAAAATCCACAAGTGGCTTATTGTTTGGTTACTATTTAATGGAGACAAACCCTCAACTCAGTTATATATTAAAGTCTACACTGGATGTTTCAGGTTCTTATTTAGCTTGAATATATAATGATCTAGTCCCAACTCTCACAGAAGACAGGCTTTATGTAAACACAATACCAAAAATGTCTTGTTACTATGACACTGTCTATTCATTCGGTGGTACCATATTCTTATGGTACCATCAGTATAGACGATACCAATACTCTTTCTGTAATGTGCACATATATATGTGTGTATTAATAATATATATTTACAATTTAATAATGCATATTAAAAATTTAGTGTTAACAGATAAACAGAACATCCCCTTAATATCATTTGGAACTGTCCATCATATGACATTATTTGGGGCATCTAATTTTCTGTTACATTGTTAGTTAGCTCTCATCTGTTCCCCTAGGTAATATTAACTATTCTTCACAGAATAATGAAGATCCCACTTGCATTTCTGTCACAGTGTAAGTACAATTGTATAATCATTTATGATAATCAAATTTTTAATCTTATTGCTTCTTACTTAGATTCTTTTAAAAATGCCTCTGTCTTCAGAATGCTCTCAATTTAAAATATAATGTTTACCCATTCATTTTTGGATCCACATGAAATAAGCTTAAGTTCATTACCAAGGTGAACAATCAAAGGACAATATCAAAATAAAAAGTGAATAACAGAATATGACAGTTTAGTATTCCTTATTATTGTATTTATCTGGAGAAACCTGTCTATGAGGCATAGTTTTTTTGATAAATATATTATATTATAATATGTTTCAATTTGTAACCTGAAAATTAACAGAAAGAAGGACAGAAGTAAATGAGGGAAATAATAGCATTGCATCAATGCTAATTTTACTACAGAAGAGTTTAGAGGAATGAGCGATTTCCAGAAGAGTAGGATAATAAAATTTCATTTTGTGCATTACCCTTTCCTATTCCTTCATGTATATTGTTTTGCTGATTTATGTTATTATGAAATGTGTACCAACATTTATTCATGTTCAGTTAAGTTTATGTACTGTTGACCCAGCAGTAATTTAATATATAAACGGGTAGGTTTAATGTTTACCAAGATACCATATATGAATAGTAGTGTTTCCTCACCTCTGAGTCAAAATATTGGCTATTTATGTAAGAGCAAAATCATATGTGTCCCTGTTATGTCAATAATCTTGTTCCACACTTTTGTACATCAGGTTAGAAGCTTGAGATAAAAAGGCCTTTCGTCGGCTACATGGCTTCACTCTCATTGGTGCACATCAAAGAAAAAGAAAAACAAGCACTGTATGCTCCATGAGCACTTTGCAGTGCTTTCCAGAATGTAGCATTCATTCATTATCTAATCCTATAATAACACTTGTGGCAATTAAGAGGGCATGGTTGTTTGATGCACATGACATCCCAAGTCAGTGCTTGAAAAGAATTCTCTCTATCTCTCTGTCTCCTTCCTGTCTCTGTCTCTCTGTCACCCTCCCTTCTTCCCTCTCATTTATTTGTGTGTATGTATGATTATGTATGCAATCACATGCAATTATGTGTGGAGACTAGAGGACAACCTCAGGTTGATTTCATCAGACCATCCAACTGTCTTTTGGAAACAGGGCCTTCCACTGGCATGAAACTTGCAAACCAGGCTAGGCAGACTTTCCAGCTAGCATCAGCATCCTTCTGCCTCCACCGTCCAGATGCTGGGGTCCTAAACTTCTGCTACTCTGGCGACTGTTTACTCCTACCTATGCTGGGGATAGAATTGATATTTTCTTCCAAAGAGAGAGATTTGCAGCTTGTGTTACCTCCTCAGCAGTCATTCATTCTTCTGGTAATATAACAAAGAAGGAAACAGTTGCATCTTTTAACACAACAGTCATAATATTTCATCACACAGAGTTTCAACGATCTGGAGAGAGAAAACTGTAATTGCATACATTGAAGTGATCCCTTCTCGTACTTGTTTCTAACACGATCCACTCAGAACTTACTATTATTTATTTTTACATGCTGTGAGAAGAAGTGAAGGCAATAGAAACAGGAGAAATCAGAGTGACATTTCGGAAAGGTCAGACCTATTACTTTGTCAGAGAGGCAGGTTTCACATTAGTGTTCAGACATGTGTCAAAGGATGCTTTATTAGGGCACAGTTTGCTGCCCAAATGAAAACAAAAATCCCTATGTGGTAAATAGTTAGGTGTCCTGATACTGCAGCTTAGCGTTGTGCCTACCTGCAGTTTTCATTGTATATTTTTCTACTTTGAAATGTAATAAAGGTTGAAAGGGAGCCACACTTATAAACTTTATAAAGATCTTGTACACATAGATACACATTTTCCTAAATTTTAAATCCTATTCAACCTATATTGGAAATTTGGTAAATGTTACTTCTTTTTTAAAATTTACTTTCCTCTTTATTTTTAATTTGTGTGTGTCTGTGTTGGTATAGACACTTAAGGGCAATGCCTACAGATGCCAGAAGAGGGCATTGGATGACTGGGAACTGGAGTTTCAGGCTGTTGTGCTCTGTCATGGGTATTGACCATCAAACTCTGACCCTCTGGAAAAGCAAAAAAGTTTTCTTAAACCCCAACCATCTCGCCAATCTCTGGGTTTATTTATTCAGAAATCTAAAAGAAGCAAATATGTTGTATAGGTGAGGACTTTCACTGAAAAAAATTAGTATCTCAAAACTCTGGGTCAGCAGCATGCATCTTCAAGCTCTCATAAAGTACCCTAAAAATTGAGTAAATAAACCCAACGATGTTCTATAAATTACATGGTACTGAATTAGATTTTACTAATTGAATTCATCAATTTAGTTTAGGTCATACTTTATAAAAATCAGTTCATATTATATAAATTTTGAATTTCTATGCACTTTAAATTTTTCTAACTCCATCAGTGGTGGATACCGGTATGTATTTGTACATCCAATGCTTCCTGGAAAAGAAGATGTTTAAGAGAGTTACATATCTATATAGTGGGAAAGTGATTCAGTTGGTTTTGACACCTTGACTTCTGAACATGCAACTAAATTGATTTTTCTGAGATTTGATCTTCATTACTTTTCTGATACTGTAATGAAACACCATGACCAAGGTATTTTATAGAAGAACCAGTTTATTTGCTCTTATGATTCCAGAAGGATAAATAGCCATCGTGGAAGGGAGCGGCAAGCTTGGTACCTCGAGCAGAATGCTGAGAGCTCACATTTTTATTTATTTTTTTATTTTATTATTTTATTTTTTTTTTGTTTTGTTTTTTCGAGACAGGGTTTCTCTGTAGCTTTGGAGCCTCTCCTGGAACTAGCTCTTGTAGATCAGGATGGTCTCGAACTCACAGAGATCCGCCTGCCTCTGCCTCCCGAGTGCTGGGATTAAAGGCTTGCGCCACCACCGCCCGGCGAGCTCACATTTTTAAATGCAAGCATGAAATGCCAAAAACAACCTAGGTATAGGCAAGACCTTAAACGTTCAAGTTCCTTTCCCAGTGATGGACTCTACAGTATTTCTGTTTCATGTAGGTGTGTACATGATTATATAGAGGTAGATTTTTCATGTTTAACACAACTTAGGTCATTATACAGACTCCTTCTTAAGATAAAAAAAAAAACCCTTCACTTTATTCCTAAACAACTCAATATTATTTCATTAGTCCCAGCCCTCTTGGAGATGTGGAAGCTAGTTGACTGTTTTGGGTCTCTACTTCTGTTTAGTTCTGGAATTGGTTTATCTTGACCAAATATCTTTTAGGAAAGTGTCCAATACATTACTGCAAATTTTAATAGAAATAACATCATTCTTCTATGATCTTTATTTTGTTTCCTGATTCTGTTCCTGGTTCAATAGCTTTTTGAGACCAAACATTGTTCTCCAGAGATTGCTCCTTGTATCTAGAACACTTAGTTCACAGCAGTGTGGTGGAACTTGGAGGAAACACCTGCTCTGAATATGACAGAGTTCAATCAATTTTCACTTATTGGTATTGAGTGTTCCTTCAATATTTCTTCCCATTTTTGTTCTATACCATACATGCTTAATTTGATTTTTGCTTTACTAATCTTATTTTGGAAGCATTTCTGGAAAAAAATTCACTCTCTGAAATGTCCTTCTGACATTCCATATATGCCATACCTTAAACATTGCATTTTATTACCAGTCTTAAAAGTTCAGATGGCCAAGTGTAGAAGACCTTGTGGTTTTTATTTTATTTTATTTTGGTTTTTCAAGACAGGGTTTCTCTGTAGCTTTGGAGCATGTCTTGGAACTACCTCTTGTATACCAGGCTGGCCTCGAACTCACAAAGATCCTCCTGCCTCTGCCTCCCGAGTGCTGGGATTAAAGGCGTGCACCACCACTGCCTGGCGACCTTGTGTTTTTTAAATTTTCCAGGTCTTGAAGAAGTGCTTCTTGTTTAAAATACATCTGTAAATTTATCTACAGGAAATCCTTCCCTTGTATCCTTGCTCTCCATAAACTCACTAGTTCAAATTAGACTTCATTTCCTCACATCTGCCAAAAAGTATTTATAACGGAGTTATAGTTCTTACCATAACCTGACCATATTTAAGTAGATTGTGTATATTCTAGCTTCTTCATGCAGCACAGCTCAGGATCCATGTTCTCACCAGTTGTGGTCTTCATAGAGTTTTGCATAGTGCTTCTTAAAAGTATGGTGTTAACAAATTGTAGTTATGTTTATTAAACTGAAGCACCATAGGATATTAGCAGACCTATTTTATGACATCTAGAACATTATTTTTCATATCATTGTACTTCTATTGGTTAAAATTTAATGGTTTAAAGTTTTCCTTGTTTCTGAAATTAGGGAAAACTTTATTTTTCATTTCTCTGGGCATTGGGTGAGTGAGCACGTTTCACGGCACACTTGTGGAGGTGATAATCCAACTTTGAAAGTGAGCTGTCTCCTTCTACCATGGGGTCTGGGTATCAAACTCAGGTCGTCAGGCTTGACCAGTGCCTCATCCCCTGAGCCTCCTTGGTGGATGTTTGTCATTCTTTATCCAGTCTCCTAACTGATTTCAGATAATGTGCTGAGCTCTGTTATTCCCAGTGAGCTCCAGTTCACTGTTCAGTTGAACTTTCTGCCATCGCGTCTAAGCTGTGTCAATATTCTTAATCCTTTCTGCTTATCTTTAAACTTTTAAAATATTTTCCCATATAGTATACATTGTTAATAATTTTCCTCAATCCCCAACTGTTCCCCCACATCCTCTCTACTTTCTTATCTACCCAATTTCATGCTTTTGAAAATACCCTTCTCTTCCTTCCCCTCCCTGTTTCTCTCAATCACAAGAACGTAAAAATGACAAACCACAAACCAGCAAGACAAAAGATGTTTAAACAAAATCAAACACACTGACCCAGAAAACAAAATAAGCAAACACAAAATAAAAATTTCATCGTGGGGTTTGTTTTGTTTTGAGCGACGTTTCTGGCACACTCCTTGCAGATCATTCGTGTGGGAGCTTGTACAGTCTCCCAAGTCTCAGCTCGTTTCTGAGGACAACCAGATGCCTTGCCATTGCTTTTTTTCTTTTAATTTTTCTTTGTCAGTTCTACCTTTTCTGTAAAGCTTTTAAAATTTGTCCTTTAAAATGTTCATGTGTGCATTTGCCCACATCTCATGTGACCCTTCAGCTTTTCCTAGTACCCTCATCTTATGTACTACCCAAGGTGGTTTTTATTTAAGCACCCCAATACAATTACTGTTGCCCAATAGTCCACCGTAACAGGGTGTTTCCTTTTGGTCTAAGTATCACTGAGATTCATTTGTAATAACTGTTTTCAAAGACTGCCATGTTTTCTTGTAGTTAAAAAAAGTCCACTGTTTAAGTACATTTTAGCTTTGTTTCTTAACTATTCTCTGGAGTTTCTACCAGCACTGTTAAAATTACCTTCAGCTCAGAAATTAACATTCCTTCATCCACATTCACAGTTTAACTCTTTTTACTTTCTCTTGTGCCTTTAATTTATTACAAATGAATTGTCATCCAGGAAGTGGTGGCACACACCTAGCACTCGGGAGGCAGAGGCAGTCAGTTCTCTGAATTGAAGACCAGCCTGGTCTACAGAGTGAGTTCCAGGACAGCCAGGACTATGAAGAGAACCCTGTCTTGAAACAAACAAGTAAACAAATAAAAAATGCCAAAACAAATAAATTATTAGAATGCAATTAATATATACCTCTTTTGAAAATATGTATCGCTACATTATTGTAGGACTTGTTAAAAATTTTTTTTTTTTTACTTTGTTGTTGGAAGTTTTACTCCAGGAATAGTCTTCATAAAGTTAAGGCCTTAATCACGTTGATGTGTAACCAGAGAATGTGCCTTTGTTCCCGGCTGTGCAGACTCAAATTATCACAAAGAAACTATAGTAAATACAACTCTGTTTGGCCTATTTCTAGCTAGCCCTTGTATCTTAAATTAACACATTTCTATTAACTTGTGTATTGCCATGAAGTGTGGCTTACCCGTAAGGTTTTGACATCCTTCATCGGCAGCTACGTGGCATCTGCCTGACTTTGCCTTCTTTCTCCCTGCATTCAGTTTAGTTTTCCTACTCACCTATATTCTGCTTTGCCATGGACCAAAGAAGCTTATTCATTAACCAGTCGTTTAAAAAAATATTCCCAGCATACAGAGGGGAATCCCACATCATTTTTCATTAGAATCTTTACTTTCATGGGCATGGGTGCATTCGTTGAGGAGTTGGTTGTACAATGATGTTGGTAGCATCATGGTCTGTGACTTCTAATTTCTTAGTGAAGATGATTCATTGACAGTTTTTTTTTTGTCATTTTGTCTCTGAACTACCAATGATGTATATTAACTACCAAAGAGATTTGTAATATAATCCCATATTTTTTATGTTGATAAGTATAACATAGACAGCAGGTGTCCAGTTTGATTATCTGATACTTTGTGTCAGATTAGTATTTCTGGCTTTCCCTGCTTCTTATCTTGAATTAATAGTGTATATCTTTACTTGACTCATATTACTATAAACATCTCCAGAAAAAGCAATAGCCCTCACCCTGGGTGATTGACTTAAAGGGGCCAATGTTTAGGTGAAAATGTTTAGGTGTTAAGAATTCAACTTACTTCACATTCTATGTTTCTTGGTACATGGGAAGGAAGCTGATGCTACGGAAGTGGCATATATAGGGCAGATGCATGGCTTTCCTCTTTTGTAGGAGTGCAGGGAATGTTAAGATGCTAAATTCTTTCTGCAGCACTTGGGGAATGTAACAGGTGAGTGGTTATTTGCAAGGCTGACACAGTTTATAAAAATGAAATGATGATAGTTTTCCACAGCATGAATGAATCTGACATTTTGTTTAAGAGATGCAATAATTTCCAGTGCCAGATACTCAACTTTTAAAAATTTAGTAGATTATATCAGACTGCCTAGTGAAAACTGCTGCTATGTTTCAGTGCTATTGGCAAGAAAACTAAAACAGCTGTGAGAATATGACATCTATGCAGCAATATTCTGTTCTTTCACAGAATAAATCTCCAAGGAGGTAATGGAAAAGGGAATACACTAAGTAGATTTTTTTTTGTTTTTTTTTTATTTGTTATCACCATAAAGAAAACTACATAGTTTGGTTTGCCTTGTAAATGGTGGCAAGATTATTCAAATCATAATTACAGAGATAGCTTTTTATTTGTCTAGTACAAAATGTTCTGGTACAAAGGTACTACTTGAGCCATAATATAAGAAAGAAAGACAAAATAAGGACTTAAACAAATTCTGCACATTGGCATATATATATATACAGAGAGATTTCATTCTGTGAAATGCATTAGGAACATACATCTTATTTTTCAAAGACTTATATGTATTGAATAAACTTCAAAAGCTTAACTCAGAAAAGAACAGTCTACATATGTGTGTTGAGGCCAATTGCATTTTGTTTAATATTTACAATTGTTTTTTTTTATATTATTTGCATCTTAAAAGAAACTCTCTACTATTTATGTAAAATTCTCATTAAACACTCATTATATATTACAATTTTGGAGAAAATTCCTTCCTCAGTAGTTGCTACTTCCTATGACACTGGATTAAGAAAGTGAAAATATTGCAGGGAATTTTAAATTTACATTCTTAATTTGTCAAAGTTACTCAGTTTCCATAATAAAAATGCTGCTTCTTTCTTATATCATATAAGCTCAAATTATATTGGGAAAATGATAGCATTAAAATTATTTATAATATTCAGAACATTAAAATGTGTACATCATTTAAAAGGTCTGTTTAATAAAGTTTAAAAATTAGTATACAGTTTTAAGAAGCTGTATCTCCCTCCTGAAAAAGATAATTTCTGTTTTTCTATGATCATTTTTCGATGCTTTATCAAACCATTTGTTGTGTTCATCAAAGATGTTCTACGTACATTTTCTCTTATAAACAAACTTCTTTGACTATGGGATCTTGTCTGATTTCTACTTTACGTCTCTTCTGTCACACAATCTGTTTATTGAGGAGGATCCACATCTTCTTCATATGTGTCTGTACTTTTTCAGCTCCACAAACATGAAACGGCACTTCACTGTTCACCAACCTGATAATCATTTGAATTGAATTTGTGACTCATTAAATACAAATACATTTTTGATTTTGATCTTTTGAGATCAGGGATGTGGAATGTAGTTTTCAACTTATATGTACTCAACTTGCTGCCATTTGTCCATTTAAGAAAATGACATTTTATGTAGCTGTTTTTCCTTTACTTTTTCCCTCTGTCTTTCAGCATTCCTCTTTGTACAATATATAATTAAGACTATCTATGGAATACTTAAGTTTCCTTGAGCAACTGGAAGCTAACGTTTTCCTATTCTTTTTAAGTAAGATCTACATATTAAAATTTTTACATGTAATCAATATATACTATTTTATGGTAGTTTTATTTGCTTCTATTCTCACAGTTGCATTTAATTTTGTCTATATTTTCTGGAGACAATAATTTTTGACGTTGTAAGTAGTGCATTATGATCTATGCCTATACTGCTCAATAATTAAATTATGATTTCTGTCTCTTCAAATATTAATTTTATGTTAAAACTTTATTCTCATGCTGATGTTTTGAAATATATTATAAATTATTATGCAAGTGTTATTCTCATAAATTTGAAAAGAGTACTAGGTAATTACTAAAAACCATCTGATTTTTAAATTTTGTGCTTTTGTACATCATAATGGAGACTTAACTTTTATGACACTGGTTTCATGTAGCTTTAGAAATCCTAACAATTATAGTTGAAAAAGTAGAGTTGCATAGCAAATTATTTGTTATTTCAAAAAAGTTAAAAATATAATTTTAAAAATGATAGAAATATTAAGATTAGTCAGTGAACAAACATTAGTGTCATAGTTCTCATTAATCAGATTTATCTATCAATTTTGAAAGAAGCAATGTAACTTAGGAGGAAAAGTATATTTATTTAACAGCTAATTTGCAAGATATATAAATTAATTTTTCTGTCATCTTATTCTTTTTAACATCACATTGATGGTGTAGTTTGAATATATCAAAGATATACGTATATATCTCTCTAAATCTATTGTTCTTATAGTAGAGTCTTATGCCATTTGGCCTTCTTTCAAAATTGCAGTAAGAACATTATGGATCTTTGTCAAAGATAAAATATGTAAAATAATTATAATACTTTTCTACTATGAAATATTCTTTCCAATACACATTTTTTATTTTTCTTGAAACAGCATATTTTCCCTTCCCCCAATGTACCTTTTTATCTTGTGCACATTTGCTGTGGTCGCAGTGAGAAGACCATCAGTCTTTAGTTTTCTTTTGGTGACTGAATGCTTGGCAAGCTCTCTCTTGGTTTGAAGTGAATCTAGATTTTGAAATAACACAACATTCAATATTTTCAAAATGTATCCATAGCTCAACCTACAATCAAACAAAAATATGCAAATACTTCAAATCTATGAATTGTTTTTTCCTTTCTTTCAACAGTTTTTAAAATTAAAGATGACTCATGTCTTGATCATGGATGTATTGAAGGATTTTTAAAACTCTATCAACAGCGCTGTGGAAAGACAATCTCTTTTTTAGTTAATTTTTTAACAAAACCTGGTATTTTGCCTGCCACAGACAAATCAAGCTGTCATCGCAGAAACTAATTAAGTCATATTTATTTGAAATTTTTGAGTGATGTAAACTCTTAAAAGTATTTAAACATTCTCCACCTCCTCTCTCTCCCGGATCCTTTTTGCTTCCTCTTCTCTGGGGTTCCTGGAGCTCTGCCGGAGGGATTTGATGGGGACATCTTGTTAAGAGCTATGCATTCCCAAATTTCTCAGAGGGGATGGAGGGAAAGGCTCTCAAACAACTGGGCAAAGGTCATATGAACTCAGAAGCATTAAAGCCACAGTTAACGGGGCCTATACATATCCATGCCAGGTCTTCTGCATAAATACTGTAGCTTTCAGTTTAATTCTTTTATGAGGCTCCTGAATGTGTGAACAAGTGGGTCTCTGATTCTTGTGCCCACTCCTGGAGCTCTTTTCTTTTTTCTCTTTGCTTGTCTTGTTCAACTTCTGTGTGATGGTAACTGTCTTATCTTGTTATATTATATTTTGTCATGTCTTATTGCTACCTTCATAGAAACCTGTTCTTTTCTATCAAGAGAAAGAGAGAAGGAGAGTGGAAATGGAGAATGGGGGAGGTGGGGAGGAACTGGGAGGAGTAGAGGAGGGGAAACTGCAGCCATATTATATTTTATTAGAAAAGGGTTGGCATTTAATTAAGAGGGAAAGTCTAAGTCATGCATTTCATTAGCCAATTAGTTTGCATTTGTCAAAATTTGAAGAACTATCATCAAAACATAGCATGGTAATAATTTGAGTATTAATTTCATCTTGAATTTTCAGAATTTCTTAACTAAAAAAGACACTATTAGATTCTTAAATTTTGTATCAAGTAAAAAAATGATATTTGAAATCTGTGTTGTATATTCAATTATTTGATTACTTAATATAATGTATTTAGTTTTAGAAATAATTTTTAAAATATTTGCTCATAATTCCTACAAAATTTCAAAAGTTTAATATATAATTTAGTTTACTGTATCTTTAACAGATACTGATTTTATTGTTATTTTGTTTTATTTTACATTTTGGGTTATTTGTGTGCACACACACACACACACACACACACACACATATATATATATATATATACATATATATATATATATATACAGGCACATGCAGCTCTGAGAGCCATTGTACTCTGAACACCAATAGAAACAGATTTCAGTATTTAATTTTTATTTAAAGCAATATACATGACTAATTTTTAAACATTAAGATAAAATTACTTACTTAATTCACTATGTACCTTTTGAAAACCTTGTTAAATATCATTTGTTTTATTATTTCCCTTTAATTCTTTCATGTGTGTGTGTGTGTTAACATATATTTAGGAGAGTGGTAATAGTGGGCAAATTAGTTTGTTCAGCTTTTGGTCGGTGGTGTTTGTCACTTAGACTTGAAGCCCGCCACAGGCATTGTTCATCTCTGGTAAATTCCCATCGCTGTGCTTTGCCCACAGGACCTACTGTTTGTTTTGAAATTGGTCCTAAAGTTATGTGTAAGCGACATTTTCTTGTATTATTTTATACATGTATGTGTGTGCATTGTAGGCCATGAACATTATGCACATACATGAGGCACACTAAGATGCCAGAGGGCAGTTTGTGGAATGTGCACATCCCTTAGGATGCAAAGAAACAGACTTAAGGCTTGGTGCCAAGCATCTTTCCTTATGGAGCTTTCTCGCTGACCCTTCATTTCTTATCGGCGGTTTATTACCTTTGATTAGAAAATGTTCATGGACTTGTTTAAAACTAGAAGCATAAATTCATTCTGTGAAAACAATGAGCATTTTCATTTGGTTAAAAAAGGGGGTTTTCAAAGGTATTTCTGTGAGTTTTGCTTTGCGTATACTGTAATATTCAAATATAAACACAGTAAGTGCTTGTAGTTGCGTGAGAAAAGGGAGAATGTGCCAATTGACTGCTAAGTCTTAAAAGAGACATTGATACCATCCCTTCAAAGCATCTGCGAACATTCTGGAAGGGGAGAAAAGATTGTAAAGGGGGAATATAAAAAAAGAGTGGCTGAGTGTGTTCCTCTCTGCACTAAACAGTCATTGCAGCCATGAACTCCAGATCTAGGGATGGCTGTTGTGGGTCGGTGCAGTAGCATCACCCAGACAAGGATGGAGGAGAGATTCAGGAGACTCAAATGAAAACTTCCCAATAGAGGAGCAGGTGCATGAATGAGGAGTGTTCTGTGACATCTACAGATATGTCATGTGTTTTCCATTGTAACTCAATATTATGATTAAAAAAGAAGTTCACTTGTTACCTTCGGTGATTCACAGCAAGCATGTTTCATTCAAAATGTGATATATTAGCCAGATGATGGTGCATGCCTTTAATCCTAATACTCAAGAGGCAGAGGCAGTGAGATCTCTATGAGTTCAAGGCCAGCCTGATATACAGAGTGAGTTCCAGGACAGCCAAGGCTACACAAAGAAACCCTATCTTCAAAAAAGGATATATTCCACTCTTTCTCCTTTCTAGTATTACTAACTTGTACAAGTTCAAGGACTGATAAGTGGATGAAAAGGAGAAATGAGTGGTAAACATTCACTATTTGTAGCAGGGAAGACCCGAACCTAATTATTTTTAAGTGAAATAATTTCTTTCTAGTACCACAGACATTACTCTTATATGAGTCTAAAGAGTAGACTTCACAGAAATTGAAGATAAGATTGTAGTTAACAGTTTTCCAGCGGGGTAGAAAGAAGGGGACATTGTGGAACGGTTGCTTAGCATCTAGTTGTAAGAAAAGAGTAAGAAACTCTAATGAATATGTCCTGTGTAGCTCAGAGATCTAAGAGAATTGCTTTCCGTTTTCAGGGGAAAGAAATTACAAGGTTTGAAGAAATAGCTAGAGTTAACTGATTGTGAAATATGTCTATGTATCAAAATAGAAAATACTGCCCCATTAGTGTGTCTAATTTTTATGTTTTATGTAAATTAAATGTGATTAAAATAGTATTGAATAAAATAAAATAATTTTAAATATTGCTCATTTTTAAACAGAAATAACTTGTTAAAATATACTACTGTGTTTCGAAAGCAACATTTAAAATTGTATCTTAAGCAATTAAAGTAGCTAGATAATGTTATTTTGGAATAATCTAATTTGATTTGTAAATCTAAAGTTGTCCAAAATCCGGTTTGCCAATAAGACAAAAATAAGAAAATAAATACATAACAACTTGATAAACATCAAAGTGTTATGTAATATGTTATTTTGACTAATTAAGATTTAATTTATAAGTCTAAAGTTGACCAGGGCTATATTTTATTATGAAGCTACAATGCGATAAACCATTGAATAAACATAGTTTCAGAAAGCAACGGATTATAAAAGGAATGTGATTAATTTCTGGTCTCGGATTAATTACATATAATTTTAAAGAGATTGCTGTTTCCTTTTCCCTGTTTCTGATTATCTGTCTCCCATATGTGTGATTAAGTGTCTGTGTGCGAAGTAAGTAGATCGGAGGCTGTGAGAAGAGCTCAGTAATAGAGCATTTGGCTCCCTAACGGATGCCCCATTCCAAAAAAACAGAAGATAGCAAACAGCAAAACAATGACCAAATAAGTCTCGTCCTCAGACCTTGTTTTAAAATGCTTAACAGTATGTCTTTTAATATTAATTTTTAGTGCTTTGCCACTTTTGGTTTTACTTCTGTAAAATCACCTAAATCGGGGTAAAGTTGATACAATTACAATACTAGTCTACTATACTTTCAAGCAAAGTTTTGTGCAGAAAGACATGTAGGGATGCATTGCCTTTTACTAGGTCCAGTGCTTTTCCCAGCACAAGCATCTCAGTGTGTACTGTTTATCACATTTTATCACTGATAGCCTTCCTTTTAAAATTGCCCGTTGTAATTTACAGCAGAGCAACTATGTTCTCATAATTTATAGATACATTTTCTCTGAAGTGACAAATTTGCTTGTGGGTTGCTGTTAATGGGGGTTAGTCAATTGTCTCATGAGAAAGCTATAATAACTTAATATACGCTAAATGGTGTTCACCCCCTCCCCTCCTTCGTCCTCCTAATCGACTTTTTCCTCCTCCTCCTTTGAGACTGGGTCTCAACATGCAGCCCTGACTGGCCTGGGACTTGTTCTGTAGAACAGGCTGAATTTGCAGTCACAGAAATCCACCTTCCTCTTCCTACCAAGTGCTGGGAGATATTATATGCCCATCGTGGCTATAAGGCTTATTTCCCTAAGATAATTTAGTCATAGTAGCAGCACTGTGAAGCAAGTTCTTCCCATCTTACAAGTAAGAATCGGGGGCATACTAACATTGAATAACTTGCTTCAGCTTACTGATGTCAAGCCGTTGAAACAATATTACAAATCATACACTTTGATTCATTTCAATTTCTTATAATTGCAACTATTATTCTGCAATTAAGAATATTTTTGAAGGCCGGGCGGTGGTGGCGCACGCCTTTAATACTAGCACTCGGGAGGCAGAGACAGGTGGATCTTTGTGAGTTCGAGACCAGCCTGGTCTACAAGAGCTAGTTCCAGGACAGGCTCCAAGGCTCCAGAGAAACCCTGTCTCGGAAAAAAAAAAGAATATTTTTGAGTTACAAGAATTTTTAAAATATACAATTATATGTCATGCAATTGATAAAATCCTATTTAAATCCTCCCAGAAGTGCATGTCTGCTTGCAGTAAAGGATTGTTTCAAAGTTGGGTATGATGGCGCATGCCTGTAGTCTCAGAAACCAAGTGTCTGAGGTAGAAAAAGGGGGGATTAAAGATTATCCAGGACCGCTTCAGGAGTACAAGTTCCGCTACAATGTAGGATCTTCTTTCCAAAAGAAAAATAAGAATGAAAGAAAAACATACTTAGCTTTACAACATAACATCAAATGTCTTGTTTATAGGATACATGGGTTTTAGGCTTCCTTCTTTTTGGGTCCTATGAAGTCTATAAGTAAAGAATAAAAACATTTTTTTAAAATAAACATTTTTTTTACCTTTCTGTATTAATGAATCACTGGGTCTTAATTTTGAGAAAATGCAGCTCAGCTGAACCAACTTAGAAATGAAACTACTTGTGGAACTTTGAGCGTTAAATGACCCCATTCTAACCCAGAATCAATCCATTTGCTACCTTATTGATTCCTGGGTTGATTACGTTGAGTACGTCCTGCAGGGGTGGGTTCAGAAGACGTGCTTGCACTTGCCAGCATGTGTAGGCCAGAGGTTAACGTCAGGTTATCACCCTCAATTATTTCCTCGCTTTATGGCCAGTGAGCCCCAAAGCTCTGCCTATGCTTGCCCCTTGCCCAACCAGTACTGACATCACAGGCCGAGGAGCCACCACTCTCTGCTTTTATATTTTCAGGGAACCAAAAACTGCGCTCTCACATTTGTGCAGAAATCCCCATGAAGCCAGCACCACAGCTGTCATTCTTCTACTAACACAATTCAAGCAATAAAAAAAAAAAGTGATTTTTACTAATGGTGGTTTTTCATTTTTGAAGAAAGCCCAGTTACTTGGTCAAAGTTTGGGTCAGAAAAGATGAGCAGCAATGGTTCGCTCAACTGTAGCAGAGCAGCTCTCTAAACTTACAGGGCAGAGGTGTCGCTGAGGGTGGAGGCTGTGGTGTGCTTTGTAGAGAGTTAGCCCACAACATTGCAGGTGCAAACATGATTCTGTCTGGGAAAAACTGGATAACACCAGCAGTCGATTTAACCTCAATTATTTATTCCTCTTGATTTTATTTGCTTTTTCTGCAAAGGCAAGACTTGGAATAGGATTGTTAAAACTTCCATGCAGCTTAAATACTTTGTGTACTGTGAGTGGATACATTGTTGCTAATATATTAAGTAATTCATTTACCTTGTCCGGTCAGTCTTCGACTAAAGTAAACCTTCCACTAAGTTTTATCTCTTTAATTTTCAAACTCATGAAGAGGGCCTTACCATGACCTGCAGTTATTAAAAATTACTTTGAGCTTTACAAACATATGTATATGTATATGTATATATATATATGGAAGAGACTTGGTCAATCGTCCTCATCAGCTTAGACTATGAAACCCAATATGAACAAGTTCAAAGAACCACCATATATGGGCTACCCATGTATGCTTCAGGATTGCCAGGGCATAAATTTTTATAATCTATTGCTTTCTCCAAAAAAAACAGTGGTTCAAATTTATAACCGAGCACTCCACAGGTAGAGAAGAGAGGATCAGGGACACACAACCAGCCTCAGCAACATTTCAGGAGTTTTTAACTTGGCAAATAACTTTATATATTTATACTCTGTAGATTAGTGCCTTGAAATTCATGTACATTATAGCATAATCTTATCTATGAATTGTTAATTAGAATAATTAGTTTTTGATAAGGTCACTCAGCATTCACGTTTACAAGAAAGTTATATATATATGTATATATATATAATGTTAACATACTGTGATTCTCTAAAAGACATAAGAAAACCCTAGTTTCTGAAGAGGTTGCTGCTTCTTGGAAGAGAGGTAACATTAGGTGTTTAGTGATTAGATTTCATCACTATATCTTCTCATGACTGTCCAGTTAATAATAAAAACCTGAATTTAATCATCTATTTAAAAAGCAGCATACTAGCCGGGCAGTGGTGGCGCACGCCTTTAATCCCAGCACTCGGGAGGCAGAGGCAGGCAGATCTTTGTAAGTTTGAAATCAGCCTGGTCTACAAGAGTTAGTTCCAGGACAGGCTCCAAAGCCACAGAGAAACCCTGTCTCGAAAAGCCAAAAAAAAAAAAGTTAAAAATAAATAAATGAAAGTTTCACTTAAGTAGCAGAAATATAAGCACTTAGAATATAGCAATCTCACAGAAATTTTGCAGTTATGCGATGTTTACAGGGATTCCCCTGTAGAGAAGGGACCTTCCTGAAAAACAAAAGCAGCATACTGAAATTTCCTTGTATCTAATGACCTATTATATTCCCTTAGCAGTCTTGCATTTGGGTGATTTCTTGGGCAACCATCTTGGATACACCTGAGTATTTTCAGTTGCATGTGGTGGGATGTAAAGATGGAAGAGGATTAAAAGGGGGGTTACAATAGAATCTTCTGGATCTCACATTTTCAATTATAAAACTCAGTTGGATATTTAATGAAAGATTCAGAGATAAACTGATTGATAATGGTTGCAAGAGTCCTTTACAGCTCACCATGGTTAAAACCTTTGTATTCAACCAGGAGAGTAAGAGGAATAGTGATGTTGGCTTTAAAGATTAAAGGACAAAGAAAACTTGAAAAGATTGCCATTGATGAATAATCTTAAATGGGATGTCTCAGTAGAATAGTTGAGGAATTCATCAATTTGCAAGGAATTAGGGAGACAGCAGGTGATAAGAGAAGGTGTACACATACTAAAAGGAAAAATATGGCTCAAGAATCAAATTCTCAGCCCAATGGAGTTTTCTTTTTCCCAGAGTGACAAAGGGCAGTAATAAGGGCAGGAGATACAGGAAGAGATAGAAGATGAAGGGAACCAGGGAAATGGGTAGATCTTTTCCCCTTTTGTCCCAGAGAAACAAAGGACTGCTTACAGATAGAGAAGATAGTTGTGGCACATAGGGAGAAAAAGCAGTTTATAATGGTACAAGGGAGATCCTATAATAAGATGAGGTGTTTGATTTTAATTAGATATGTTAATTAGGTAAAACAAAGGGGGATTTTGGTTGTTGGATTTCTATACTTCGGTAGCTTGACCTTGAGAGTCAGAGCCTTGGGAGGAGAGATTGGCCGAATAACGAAATGTTTCTTGAGGGTTAACTTTAGGATTGTAACCTAATACTTTTTTGCAAGGCAGAGGGTATGGGGGATGAAGGCTAAAGACTTCTAGAGCCACATACTTCAGTGGTCAAGTACCCCTTCACACACAGCTTTTCTCATGAGACTCTGTTATATCTACTGGTGGAAGGAGTAAGAATGGATTTGCTGGAACTTGGAAGTTATAGAGTACCTTAAATACAAAATACTGATAGAAAAATACCAAAAATAAAAAATTCCAAACTCTATAAATCAATATTTGTTTTTGTTTTGGGGTGTATGAGAATTTACTTACCATGTATAGCCTATCAAAGATGTGAGCATTTATGTCATGAGAAGCAGTCAATAAATAACTTATCAAGCACTTTTCTATGTGGATTAAAATAATTATTGTTTAAATAGTTAGAACACTATAATTCATCTAGATGTCTATGTCCAATAGCTCAGATATGTACTCTTCTCTATGCAGGACTGAAACCTTCTCTAGAATATGATATGTTTCAGCTTTTGTTCTAATTCACAGGAACTGTGCTAAGATAATTAATAGGAATCTTTGAGGTTAGTTTAGTGGGCTGTGTGGAGATACTCTCCATAACCAAGCCACACTGCAAGCCAAATTTGCCTAGTGAAAATTCAGTGTCCTGACTGGCTTTTGCCAGCTTGATACAAGCTAGAGTTATCTGGGAAAAGGAACTTCAAATGAGAAAGTGCCTCCTTCAAATTGCCTGTAGACAAGTTTGTAGGCTCTTTCTTCATTCTTTGGGCTAGGATTTTGTGGGAGGGTCCTTCCTACCGTAGTCTGTATCAACCCTGGAAAGCTGGCCTGGTTTTTATAAGGAAGGAAACCGGACAAGTCATGGGGGGCAAGGCAGTAACCTTTGCATCAGTTTCTGCCTCCAGATAAATACCTAGAGTTCTTACCCCAAGTTCCCTCAATCATGGACTATAAACTCTACCAGAAAATAAACCACTTCCTTCACCAGTTGTTCTTGTTTGCGGTTTATTGTGGCAATAAAAAACAAAATTAGACAATTAAGTAAAACAATTGTGACAAAATAGAAGAAAATTTTATTTTGAGGATTTAGAAGATTAATAAAACCTTGAAATATTGCTACAAATAATAATGTAATAAATCATGTGAAAATACAGGCATTGGGATGTAATGAGACAAACATTTTTGCTTCGTTTATATCGTTTTTCTGTTAGCCAATCCCTTTGATTTTTATTTAGCCAATATCCTTATTGATGTAAACAATTATTTACATGAAATGCAGCTCTACTGTTCAGAATTACGTCGTATGGCTTAATCATAAATGTCCTGAGCCTACATGTCTCCAGCATTACTTCACCTTTATTAACCCTCCTGAACAATCTAAGCTCCTCCCTTTACTCTTACAATTTTTATTTTAATTTTAAAACTCAAGAATATGCCTTACTATAGTTACCATTATTAGAAATGAATTCAAATATATAAATTAAAATATTTAATATATATTTATTGTTAAATTACCTGAAACATTATAACAATAATGTGTATAAACATATTGTTTCCAAATTTTACTATATGTTGTTATTCATTGAAAAGTGTAATAACATCCTGCTTCTCACATACTGACAAATAGAGGGATAGAAAACCACTGAGTTTCATAGTCCAGGTCCTTGCTCATTATAGGATGAGCTATCTAAAGAATTCTCTTTAATTTGTTTTTGCTTTATTTTGTTATGAAAATTTTTCTTAAATTTGACAATGCATATAGGGCTGGGTATTTAAAAATTTTTCCTTATAACTTCACAGATACTTTTTCTGTCTATTTAAATGATTTACAGTAAAAATAATTTCCAATATATGTACATTGTCTTTTCTGGGATGGTTAACAATACTTTCTCAATTGTTAGAAACAATTTTAAATACTTAAAAAAGATCCAATTTATTTTGCATATCTAATATACCACCTATTATGTGCAGGAACCAGTTTGTACTGTGGACAAGGAATGATATTTTGAAACATTCCATCATGGAACTATTTTACTGTAAAAATTAGAAAATGACAAAACTTGGGGCCACTTTTCTCTTTTCTTATTTTCTTCCTTTCTCTAAGATTTTATTTTTTGACAGCAGTATTACAATTTTAGCACCATCTTTACCTTGTATGATATTATTAGGCATTCACTTCTAGATTTCAGAATACATATGAAAGATATACATGAATCACTTACTATATAGTGTATAAATTGTGCAATACTAGTCATTGCCAGAGAAGCTCAGCTTTGTAATCTTGAATTCACTTCAAAATGCCAAAACGAATCCTTGTTTGCAGAGACATTCTGTCATTATGTATCCTTATTATAACATGATATTTTCATAAAAACTGGCTTATAGTTCAGTGCCATAAAATTATTGTGCATATGGACTTTTAAAGTTTCAGTAAAGGGGAGCAGAAAAGATACATAGCTATGATTTGTTTAAGGATGTATATTAAATAGTATGTAAAAAGTAATTACATTTGGCACTTGTAAGAAATTTCATGGGAAATTTTTTGTGAATGAATGGAATTCTCCAGTGTATCCATGTGAAAGCAGTGGTTACAGCCACCCACATAAGAGGACAACCTCACAATCATCGTCTTTAAAATTTTAAAATTTTGTTACAGTTCATCACATTCTTTCTTTGACCATGTAACTTTTATAATCTGATGATTTTGCAAATAAACTTCTTAGTAGTATATGGGAAGTTGCAAAATATTAAATACCATTTCAGGTGAAAGTAAGCATTGTAGAAAGTCATAGAAATAATTATGGAGGATCCCACATAATTATTATAAGATTATTATGGATAGTTTTGAAAATTTATAGCTCACCAATTTTAGTTCATATGGCCACAAAGTCTCTGGTTCCCCCTCTGTCTCTGTTGTCTTTCTCTACATATGTACACACATACATACATACATACATACATACATACATACACACACATATATGAAATCAGTAAAACAGCATTCTCATTTGCTACATGTAAGCATTTAATAAATTGTAGTTATGAATGTTACTTGGAATAAAAATACATAATAAATTTGTTGATCACTAATATCCATTATTTTGTTGAATTTTCATTCTATAGAATGCAATGAAAAAGAAAAACAGAAGATACCATATCCTTCTTTCTTATTCTATTAATAAGGACACTAAATTACTTGTTTTTCATCTATCATTCATCTACCTGTTTATCATTTTACTATTTATCATCTATCAATCATCTATCTTCTAACTTTATTTTTTCTCATTTCCCTTCTCTCCATCTCATTCTTTTTTTCCACATAAATTCTCTGTAATTATCTCTGCCTCTCTAAGATCCATACACGGGCTTAAATTTCTGTAGCTTATTATTAGACTATATTTCCCATACACAGTTTCAAACTTTGCTTTCCATAATGTGCTTTGCACTAACGCTCCTTAGAAAGTTGTTCTTGGTATCTTATTTGTTTTAAATGCAGTGATAGATTTTTGACTTTGTCTATACAATTCTTAGCATGCAGACTAAAGATTACCTCTTTTATAATTCCTATCGTCATTTCTCCAGATAAAATGACCATTTCTTGTGTCTTGGTATTTGCACACATTCTAATTCTTTTCACATAGAAATATGATCAATATGATCTCTCTGATTGTATATTTATACAATCATATAATCTCTCTGATTATATATTTCATGTTAAAATAATTTTCAAGTATTTGAATTCAGCATATTTTTTAAAAATGGTAACTATACAATGAATGTTTTGTAAACTAGGAATAATATGCCTGTTCTAGAATTGTGCCAACATTGGATTTGAAACATCCTTTCCATGGTTTTGGAGTTTGTTTTGACATTTGACTGTTTTATCACACACAGCTTCTGGCACTTGTTCATAATTTGACTAGTGATGATGACAATGTTTAAAATACATCTAGACTATTTTTTATCTAATAATATAATTCAATTTAACTCTTCCAAAGCATGTGCACATCTTATAATATTCCTCTCATTGAGGATGAGGGAGAAGAGAGGAAGAAAGAGAAAGGCAGAGAGAAAGAAAGAGAGAACACTCCCTTAGAACTATGACTATGTTCCAGTCTTTCTAAAGAAAAAAAAAACTACAACTTCATATTATGCTATAGATCCTATGCCATGGACTGAAATTACATGTCTCTTTTTAATGGTAAACATGATCTATAACAGTTATTTTTCTTTTGTTCATTCCTGACGATATTTACAGATCATAGATTATTGATTGAATCTGTCTGATTCTGATTTTGCAGGTTATGCCACCTAATTTTTTTTTTCAGGAACTCCCTTCACTAAGAATATTTTGCATGGAATTTCTGCATTGTCTGAGTAAATTTTCTTTTTTCAATCATTGTAGTGATATCTTACATCAACTGCAAGGTTGGTGAAACACTGAATATAACAGATGTTTATTATTTTATATTTATACGTTATGAAAATGGTATAATTGCACTTTTCATTTGCAAAACATCTTAATAGCATTTAGATTGACACTCAATGTGTTTTGCATTGATTATTGAGAAAAGGAGAAATATGTTTCAGAAACTTATCCAACTCAACATTTTCTGAAAATGATAAAAATATAATTCTGATCTCTTTCTATCTATGTGAAACAAAATGTGTTTTCTAGTAAAAAATTTCTACTCCTGATTGCAGTTGGTAGATGGATAGAATCTGCTTGAGGTAATGTTATGATAAATATTTTTGATAATTATATCATACACAGAGTAATATTTTTAAAAAATCCTTTTATGTATGTGTCATTCATAAATAAAAAAGGTTTTATTTATGAAGTTTTATTAAATAAATTTTTTTTTCTACAATGTCCACCTTCCTGTCGTTCTTTGTTTAGGGAGTAGTTCTCCTTATCAAAGAAATTTCTCCTTCAAACAGAAAACATGATTGAAAAACACAACCAAAATGAAGATGTGTGGAATTCATTATCTAAAAAAAAAATCTTCCACATTTAAGGCTCATGAAACACAGTGGAAAAGGGTGGGAAAGACTCCAAAAGTCAGATGATCAGAGAGTTTTTTATGGGGGTTGTGTCTCCTAGCAGTTACAGAAGTTATGTCCAAAACTGTGACCAACATGACTGTCTAAATATTAGATAACAATGATAACAACATTAGACATGCTAAAGTGGAAACAAGGAAGAACAAGTGTTTTTCTTATGGAAAACAATTTTGCGAGTTTGTGTGTCTGCTTATTTCCTGCTTTTTAAACAGAAACCACTGCCTTCTGTGTGCTTAATTTGCTCCATTTCACACGGGTAACCTACCAATCTCTACTTCTTCATTTCTTTGATTAGAATCTGCAAAAGTCTGTGCTCTGATAGTCTATATCACAACATGCAGATTTCTTTGCCTTTGCTCCCTCAAAACGTTGTGCCATGCTTTTTAAAATTTATTATTATTAAAAAATCTTTACAGATTATGTTTGATTTTGTTTTCCCTTCATTATTTTATTCTTTGGGTCACAAAAATATATCTTTGCATAAATATTCCAAATTTTGTAATTTGATAGGAGGACTAAGTATAACAAAATAATGTCTGTGTAAGTGAGCAATTGACAAGATGCTTCAATCCAATGAATATTAAAATTTTTGCATTGTCATTGGCATATGACTATTTCTTCTTTATTGTATTAAGATCCTATATCACAAAAGATATAGAATGAGGGCTTATAGTTCCCTTTACTTTAGTAGGAGCTACTTAAAGAGCAAAAACGATTCATAGGTTACCTTTAAGGAAATCAAATTCAAATTTTCTATGTATCACATAACATTTACGTAGTTTAACTTTATGAATAAATTCATAACATTCATTTCTCACATCTTTGTTCTAATCAATATATGTTTATTAAGTGGTTTTAAACAATCAAGTATGTCTAATTTAATCATGGTTATAGGAATGTATTATTTTAAATTGTAATTCACATTTAATTGCAAATAGCTTTTCTCTCTCATTCTCTCTCTCCACCTGCCCTGTGTGTGTGTGTCAGTGAGAGAGAGGGAGAGAGAGAGAGAGAGAGAGAGAGAGAGAGAGAGAGAGAGAGAATGTCCATGTGTCTGTGGTGTCTTCACACATGTATGTAAGTATGCGTCTCTTGCATGCAGAGGTCATATCAGGACATTGGACATTTTCTTCTGTTGTGCTCCCCCTTATACCTCCAGGGGAGGGTCTGTCATTGTGCCAAAATTTCAATACTTCCTTTAGGCTGAATGCCCAGTGAGCCCTTGGGATTGGGCTGTTTCAGTTCATAGGCACACAGAGCTGTGTTTGGCTCTTTGCATAAGTGCTGGCTAGTCAAACCCAGATCCTTATGTTTGGAAGACAAATATTTTACCCACAAACCATATTCCCAGGTCCTACAAATAGTTTATATATATATACTCTGGGCTTTCATTGTTAATATTCATACAGCATATACAAATATAGACATAGTTGTTTCTTCATAATAGAGTGTTGCATGTAGTTAGTTGTGATCCGGAACTTACACTCTTCTTCCTGAAGCCCTGGAGTGTTTGCATTTCAACTATGAATCACCACACTGCGCAAAACATGAGTAAAAAGTTAACCCACTTTTTTTTTCCATTTTGAGAAAAACATATTGCATGGTAAAGTAATTTTAGAGATACTACTACTATTTCAGAAAGTTATTATAAAGTAAAATCCTAAAAAAAGTTATTGATATCCAAACTGTGTATTCCTGACTCTCAATCACCAGCACCAAAAGAAGTATTCATGGAAACTCTCAAGCAAATTATTTTGGAAAATCATTTTGGTGCTTGGATTTCTAGCTCCATTTTGACTGTAACTAATGAGTGTCAAATGATCCTAAGAGTCTCTTCACCATCCAGGAGACATCAATTACTCTCATATCTCCTTAGGGGATCGATGTGATTTTATCATTTGGAGTAGTAACATCCTCTTCCCTCAGCCACACAGAGATGTATTCAGAGAGGAAATGTGCTCTCATGATTGAGATTAACCTTCTTCACCAAAATTCAAGAGAAGTACTTACATTTCTCACTTATCTTGAATGGATTAAGCAGTTGCCCATGGGTGTTTAAAACGTGTTTTTATAGTATAAGTGTTTTTGCTACTATACCTTCATAATTGTGGAAATCAATAATGTTTGATGATTTTATTTTTACAATGTTCTCTGAAAAGAGAAAAGCAGCTACAGAACAGTGAGATTTCAAGCTTCATTCAAGTGGTGTTGTCTTCTTTTCTATAATTTTATCTTCCTTATTTAAAGTTCCTGACTTTTATTTATTTGAAACACAAATACATACTTACTCACTCACACTCACACACATGACCAGTAACTCATTTTGTGTTAATTCAAGAATCAACCATAATGATTTCTTAGAAAGAAAATATGATTTAAAATACTAGATTTAGAAATAATCTCTCATTTTTCTATTTACATGAGTGTCATGCATTTCATCTTTAACAACTTTTTATGAAGATTTTCAGAAATAGAACTGAGGAAATTATCTACTGGTTGCTTAATTATTCATCATATTTGTAATACCAAATGGTTTTTCATTAGTTTAAAAAAAACTATCATGATTCTTAGAGATAAAGCCATGCTAAAATGGACACAGCTGTGGGTTTATTAAATCCAATTCATTCCTAATTTAGTAAGAACTCCCACTGATTCTAAAGATAGTTTTCTAGAGTAAGGACTGAAAAACCGGTCTTTATATTCAGAGGATGCAATTGTATTTAATGCTCGATAGATATTCTATTCTACTGTGAAGCCAATAGTGCACCTGGGTTACAACTTAATGCTCAGAACTGAAACATGTTGCCTAACAAAAGAGAAAGTACCAAAAAAAAAAAAAAAAGAATTGCTTACCTAAAAGAGCTTGTTCACTAGGGCATTGGGTGACTATTTTATTTAATAATCATTCACGAGTGAGTTTAAGAGTATTTCTTTTCTACTAGTATTTCCAGTCCTTTCTTAAAGTTACTTACCTGTCTGTGTGTCAAAGCTTTTTGAATTAAGAAGAAAATCTGTTAGCTTCCAAGAGTCATTTTCTCAAGCTCACTCGTAGTGTCAAGATGAGGTTAGTTATCAGTGAGATTAGGCCAAATGTTTTCACTTGAATTCCTACTTGTCTTCAAGGGATTATTAACTCTCGGGGTATGACACGTGTGTGATGCCTTAAATATCTGAGGTCTTCCTGTGAACGCAAAAGTCTCAGAACACTCCATTTATACCCAAGTGATGCTCCGACTGCTCAGATGCCCTCTGTGAGCTAATTTGTTTCTTCATGAAACACAGTTTCTAGAAAAGCTCCTCATTATTTCCTTCCTGTTCAATATTCAGAATGCACTGATGCTAAATTGTGTCGCTTTGTCTAGCAACACTCCTTGCCTTTAGGAGCATATGTTCAAAAGAAAATAAGCCCAGGCACTCGCTAATTTGCCCAGAAAGGCAATTTTGTGGTGTCTTTTCTCTTTCAACCTATCAAGTCCCATCTCAGTTTATGACAATCTTTCTGGATACCTTCCTGGTGTCAGGTGCCAATTATTTATGTCTAATATTTATGTCTAAAGAAGACCTCCAGGTCTTCTTTAAGATTTGAAAGGTATTTGAACAAGTTTGAAGGAGGTTTTTTTTTTTTTAATTTGCCTGCTTTTTTTCTAGAAAGAGAGAGACAGACAGACAGAGAGAGAGAAACAGAGAGAGAAGACAAGGCCTTGGATGGGTGTAGAAGTGGGGAGTATCTGGAAGGAAACAAGGCAGTAGCAACCATAGTCAGAAATCATTGTGTGAAAAATATTATTTTCAATTAGAAAAGATTTCAAAATGTAGTAACTAAATTTCCTTATACTACCTATTTTATTTATTCATTTATGTATTTATTTTTGAGGTGGGGTTTCTTTGTGTAACCCTGTAACCCTGACTGTCCTGGCGTTCAATCAGGTTGGCCTTGAATTTGCAGCGATCTACTTGGCTCTGCCTCCCAAATGCTGGGTTTAAAGGCATGCACTACCACTATCTGGCCTGGTATTATATCTCATTCTAAGAGTCACAAATGATGTGTTTGAGGAATCTCATTATAAAACGGCTTCCGAGTTCGAGATGACAGGGCAGGCAAAGACACTCGACCTCAAGTCTGATGATCCATGACTGGTCTATGGAAACCACTTGGTGGCAGGGAGCTGCAAGCTGTCCTTTGACTGCCACGTGTGTGCTATCGCATATACATGCCCACACTCAAATACAAACCATATCAACAAAAAAGCTAACAAATACATAATGAAATGAATAAAGAAACCTTTAATTTTTTTTCTTTCAGAGATTTACAACACATGGTACAGGGTGCACGTAGTGTTTTTATTTAGAAATGACCATCTCTACCATAAATCAAAGCCAGTACTGAAGCTTGATACCATTTGAAGGACTTATATAAAGCAAATTCCAGTAGGTTTCTTCCTTGCTTGTAGAGCTAGGGATCACATTTCAGGCATTTTCAGTAAGCACTGTACACTTTTTTTTTAAAACAATCTTTTAAAGGTTTTGAGACAAGTCCTCTCTAAAACACTCAAACAGGCATTGACTTTACTCTGTAACAGACAGTCACTGAATTCACGATGTTCCAGTCCCAGTCTTCTTGGCAGCTGGGGCTGGTCTACTGAATTGTCAGTCTGCTTTGTGTTTCTTCTCTCCTTGAAATTCATTGAGACTCTGAGAATTAGGTTATTTTTTAATTACTGTGAGTGCAAAGCAAAATCATTTTCAACCTAGGGTTTAATTAAAAACTCAAGGCAAGTCAAAGTTAAACTACATAAAAGATAAAAGATCCAATTAAAACAGTAGGCGAATGATCACAGACCTTTCTCAAAACAAGAGGCAAAACTGAACATCAAATACCTGAAAAAAGAAACCCACGAAATCCCTAGTCATAAAGAAACTAAAAATTTAATGAAGTCATCTATGTACAAGGCTGAACAAGTGTCTCTGTGCTAGAATGTGGAGTCCTTTGGTATACAGCCAAGAGAGGTATAGCCAGACTTCAGAGGATTTGGGGAAGGGGAAACTAAAATCAGAATATATTATGTGACACAAAAGCTTTCAACAACAATTTAAAAAATACCATTTTACTGTAGAATTTCTGTCATAATCGACAATAAATACCAGTGAGGAGATTCAGGAAAGAAAACATATTACGTGAAAGTGAACATTGGTTGAGTGTGCTTAAGAAAATAGTGTGGAGGGTCCTCAGAATCAGAATATTAAAATAAACTGCCAGATAATCCAGCAATCCCACAACACACACAGACACTGATGCACACATACACACAGAGACAGAAAATGACAGAGATCAGTGCACCAAAGGGATGTCTTTCTGTACTGTCAGTCTTATTACACTGCTGTTTAAGATATAGTGAGCTGTCTATTGAAAGACAGAAAAATTAAAATTGGTATATTTCCATAATGAATACTATTCAGTCTTAAAGATAATAAGATCCCATTAATTGTGACGATATGGTTGGAACTGATGTACATTATACTGAATGAAACAGACCAGACAGAGAAAGACATATACTGAATATTGTTGCTCATTTGTGAAAATAAAAATGTTTTGATAATATACAAAGTCCTAACACTAATCAAGAAACTATTTGAAATAACTTCTGGGAAAGGGAAAATTAGTTTTTTTTCAATGGAGTGACAGTGGGTATATCAACCACACACAGGACAGGCCTTGTGTTCAGGAATAGTTGACCAACAAAACCTGGACTCTGTGTTTTTTTGTTTTGTTCTTTTATTTGTTTGTTTTAACATGTGTGCTTATTTTTGTGCTCTTTTTTTGCTTTGTTTTTTTTTTGTTTAAGAGTGAGAAAGAAAAGTGGGTAGAGAGTAAATGTATAGGAAAGTTTGGGGGTAAGAAAGACTATGAACAAAATTTGTTGTATGAGAAATTGAAAATTAATAAATGAAAAGTTTTGACACAAGCAAATTTTAAAAAGAGTAGTCCCTACAGCTTAGGAAGGAGGAGAGAAGAGGGAAACTGGATAGAAGGAATGAAATAAGGAAAGAAATTCCATTGCTCTGGCACTAGAGTGCAGTGTGAAGAGTTGTCAGTAACCAATAAACTTTGTAAAGAACTATGGATTTAAAAACGCCAAAATATAGCCAATGTTAAAGGAGATGAAAATTCTAATTAGTCTATTAGTTCTCCCACGTTGTAGACATATACTGATTTATCCTCTACACCCAACATGTCAACTGATGTGAAAGGAAAACAAACACCAATAGAACTTTTTCTAGCTTGCATAGTCTGATAATTCTCTTTTGTTCTATAAGAAGCCATTCTCTTCTTCATCTAGCTTTTTTTTTCTTTTTTTTATTATTGTTAAAAGAAAAATTTACATTTACTCCCCTTGTTCCCGGCCCTCCCGCTCCCCCACTACCCCACCACCCTCCCCCTGCTTCCTTAAGATGGGGCAGGATACCCTGCCCTA
>JAQHUG010000185.1:2972074-2982997 GCA_028555095.1 Dicrostonyx torquatus
AAAAAAAAGAAACTCTATATCCAGGTCTTTCATTGTGCAATGTTTCTTCTATTCTTAGAAAAGTCTTTACTCTTCTTCAAGCTCCCATTCACATTTAGTTCATAATTCCTGGATGGTTATTAAAACAATTTTTTTTAAAAAAATTTCTTATATTAAGGCTATAAATTGAATTAGGTACTTATTTACTAATTAAAACATATCCCAAACTAATCATAATGTTCTGTAATTCATTGTCACAGTTATGGAGCTGCTATTATAATGCAAATAATTACTTCTGAAGTCATGGGACCCTGTGAAGAATTTTTTTCTTTGAAATCTCATGTACAAACTAATTATACCATGTTACCACCATGGGAAGCCAGCAGGAACATTTTTTATATATTGAGTTCATATTTTAATTATTGCAGCGTTTCATCATAACAAACCAATTAGAACTCTTGAATTATTTGAGTATAGTGTGTACTGCCTAATGTTAGTCATTATGTAGGTCGACTTTGCTCCACTTGGTTGTAGTCCTACAATTTCATAGTCCTTGCTAAACCTGTGCATGTATTAAACTCTATCTGTTTAATGTTAGCGAAATGACTGATAATTTCTTAGTCTCTGGAAAGACTTCCCATGCCATGGACGTTCATAACTTTTAATGCATGAAGGCTTTTGAATTCAGAAAAGGATCTAGTTGCTTACTGATAAGGTGACCCTACTAGGAATTGTACCTCTGCCTCTCCAATTACCGAATTTCATTTACCAGCATAAATGAATGATTCTAATTTCAAAGAGTCTTAAGTTTAGATTCTAGTAGTAGGATCTAGACATGTTTTTCAGTTTCTGTTGATGAATAAAAGTTTCATAGTGATAAATGTATTAACATCTTAAGGGGACAGGATCAGAGACAGTATCCATTTGGATGTTTCATTCATTCTTTCATTTAATACTTGCTAGAGAATTGTGAAGTATTCTATTGAAGATCTAGATCCTGCATTCAGAGGTTCACAGACAAAAGAAGAAGGCATTCTATTTTCTATCTGTTATTTTTTAACTTGAAATGTTAATTATATAATTATAAAATACTATTCAACCATCTGGAGGAAACATGGTTTAATTATGGAAGAAACTGAATTATAAAAGAACTAATCTATTACATTATAATATGATAGCTCTATAATAATTATAAGTAGAATGTTCAGCATAATTTTTGTGGAGTGAAAACCAAAGGTCCATTAAGTCTGTCATACTAAGTTGAGGCACGACCAAGCCCCTTTCTCCTGTATCAAGGCTGAGAAAAGTTGACTCCCCAAGGGAAGCTCTACCCCCACTGAGTGATTGGGGGTAATTTTGGGGGAAGGTTGGGGACAGGAGAGGGACAAGAAGGGAGAAGAAAAACAAAGTTCAGTAGAAAAACTCCTGGTTTCAAAATATGTCAAAATATTAACTCTCCACATTAGAAATGAAGAGAGAGGAAATACACAGAAAGGTAACAGGGTATAAAAAAGGGAAACTACTTGTAAATGGTTTGGACATTCTGCTAACAGTACAGATGCAGGAACTATAATAGATGAAAGGGGTAAACGAGCATTACACTCACAGACATAAATCAGGAATTGAGTGAATTTCTTATTGGATAACTGAATCATGATTTTATTATCTAAAATAATAATTTAAAGGGAAAGCTTTATTTCCTCTTCTGTAAAAATAATTTGCCAAAAGGAGGTTTTGCACGCCTTTAAACCCAGCACTCAGGAGGCAGAGACAAGCAAATCTCTGAGTTCAAGGCCAGCTTGGTCTACAGAGAGATTTCCAGGATATCCATGGCTATACAAAGAAACCCTATCTTAAACTCCAACCCCAATATATTAATAAATAAATAAGTAAGTAGATAATAAAATAAAAAAATGAAGTGATGAGAACCTTCTCAATTTTCAAGTTCTGAGTCTCTGTATAGATACAGCTGTATCCAAATCAGGAATATTGTTGATGTTGATGGATCTACCACTCCTTTTATTGCTGTATCTTGTAGTAATGAGGGAGAGTGGGCTGTGTCCCTCTGCTGCCCAGCTCCCAGCTTCAGGCTAGCATATACCCGAAATAACCACACAGAAAATTGTATTAATTAATTGTATTAATGATTTCCCATTACATTAGCCTCTTATTGGATAACTTTTACATCTTGAATTAACCCATATCTAGTAATTTATGTATCACCACAACTTGTGGCTTACCGGGGAAGATTCAGCGTGTCTGACATGGCAGGCTTCATGACCGGCAGCTCTCCCTGACTCAGTCTTCTTCCCAGCATACTGTTTGCTTTTCCCTGCCTATCTAAGTCCTGCCCTACCAAAAGGCCAAGGCAGTTTCTTTATTGACCAAGAAAAGCAACCCAAATACAAAAGGACCCTCCTACACCAGTATTTATAATATCCTTGTATTATCTCAGAAAGTTTACTACAGAATGGGAAGTACCTGAAATAAGTTACTCTTTTAATTAGTAATAAGAAGTGATCACATATTTTCTTGAAAAAATGGCATTACCTGTAGATTTCCAAAGTATACTTAATGAAATTTAGCAACAATATCTAGAATGAGAATAAAGAAAATAGCAACAATGCTGATAAAATAATTAACCTTTCAAACTCTCCTATGAGACAATCACTATGGTAAGTGCTACAAATAATATCATTCAACAATTTCTGGACATGGGCCTGGTATACCATGTTTGTTTTTACTTGTGGAGTAAAAACCTGGTGGTCTGAATTTTAAACCCAAAAATCTTGTGTTATGGGAAACCTCAGACTCATAAAAAACAAAATATGTTTTTATCCTTGAAAATAAATTGATTAAATAAGTCTAGGATCAAACACGTAGGATTTAGTGACAGTAGACTTTAATTTAGACAGTGTGATTTAAATAACTTGTATTTCCCTGAATATGTTATCTAAAATTATGTTCTGATAATCTTTCTTTCTTCAAGAGCAGCAAGAATCTAATATCATTTTATATTTTTAAGAGTGGTTTCAGGATGAAAATGTTTTCCATACCTGCTTAATTTTACAGGATTATTTTAAGGAAGAAAATAGGAGAATAAATTCCCATGGAGGAGAGAAATAGAGAGATAAAATAATGATGATAGATGACAGATGGTAGATAGAAAACAAAGTGTTCAAATTTGTTTTTTTAATAAATCCTTACCAATGATATTCTTTAGGTTTTCTAATTTTAGAAACTTATGAGAATTTTCTTAGTTCAGGGAAATTTTAAGAAAATAAATGTACTTGAAAACTGTAAGAATTATGAATAAACTATTGAATTTTGAAAATAGGAAAGTACATACTTGCCATTGGCATACTGAATTCAAAGATGTTAAGATTTACTTCACTTTGTGCCCCTGCATATTTCATAGTGTTAACAGTAGAAACGGGCTATAAGTAGGCGAATCTTTATAAGAATGACTAATGCAAGTTTAGTATTCATCCCAATAGACTTTTTTTGTTAATGACATTGCTGTAGTAAGTAGTCACTTTACAACAGATATATTTCTGTTAGTACCACTCTACAGTGAGTCAGAAGAAGAAAATAAAAGCATGAAGAGGAGGCCTAGCCAGCTGTGATTCAAAAGTCTTTTAACATTCATATACTCTCTCTGCTTAATTATTTCCATGGCGCTTTAGAAGATCATGATAAACAGGTATCTTATTTGATTACCAAATATGTCTCAGTAGCTAACATTTAGATGCTAAAAATATCTCTGAGATGAAAGTCAATGAAGCTAAAATTGTGAAAAGAGCAATTCAGAGAGCTGAGGAGGACCTTTCTGAAAGGAGCGCATGCTGGTAATTCAGGACTTTAGCAACTGCAATCATGGAAATGTCTTTCTTCAGTGTGAGTTTCCTTGATGGGAATTTTGCTAGTTTGGCTGTCTATTTTAAGGGTCATAGTATACTTATGTAATTCAGAAAGACAGCTATGTTTGGAATCTGATGCTGGCCGGGGTGTTGAAATGTTGTGAATGAAAATTACCAGAATTTAAAGATGTCAGTTTCTTGCTCAAATTTAGTGGTCCACTAAAGGTAGTAAGTAACCCCATTTTGGTAAAAAAGAAACCAAATCAGACAATCAGTATATTGCAAGCATATTATTTTCCTTTTAAAATATTTTTCTCAGAAAAATGTAACAAATTATTTTTATGTACCCAAACCAGAAAGGGAAACTCAGTCCTTTATTTCATTCATACAAAATCCTTTCTATACATGTCTATATCAGTTTATCGGTCATACTTATATTACCATGTATGAGAAGGGTTAGATTGTCTTTTAATCTTATTTCACTTCTACACATAGAATATAAGTGTAAACATTGTATTCCCTCCACTTAAATCCCAAAATTACCACCTATGTCACTTACATAGCATAAAACACGATCAAACATTGATTCACTGAATGATGACTCTCCTTTATGGCCCTATGAAGACTTAACACTGACATTACACCAGGCACACAAGTGCATGTATCAAGAGCTCTATGATTATGCCCTGATGCTCATGTCCAGTAATAAATGCTTCTGCTACACTGCTATTCTGCTTAGTTAAACTCTCAAACTAATACATACCTTTGTGCTTGTTACATCTCTCCCTAGATATTTGCCTCCTTCCACCATCTGATATGAGATATAAATTTTTCTTTTTCATTCTTTTGCTGATATATTTAAAGGACTCTGAAGAAAATCTTTGAGAATGTGAATTTTGTCTTAATGTTACAAATGTCTCACTTTGACTCTGAAACACAATAGGCTACTAGTGTATCCCTGGCTGTTGAGACATTATGAAGCATATATGTGATTCAGAGTATTACTGCATTCATAAACATCATGTGTCGGTCCTCTACACTTTAAAGTTGAAAGAACAACTTCTACAGACATTATCTCATTTCAGTCTCTTGGGTATGAGGTCACTCCTTAGGATGATGAAAGGTAACTGCCCTAAGTGGAAGAAACTCTTGGGTGTGCCCCTTTGCTCTGTGTTTTGACCTATATTTGGACCAAGTAATAGGTATTTAGTGAATTAATAGAGCCTATAAGTTAGTTTTTTAAATAAAATTAGATTTCCCTTTATATAATGTATACTGATAGTGATTATGTTTTCCCCACAATGAACTCCCAGATATTCCCCACTTCCATACACATGCAAATCTAAACCTTTCTTTCTTTCATTGAAAAACAAGCAGAAATAATAATGATAATGAATAAAACAAGCAATAATAAAGTAAAAACAGACAAAAATATAAGTCAACAAAGAAGCCAAAGACAGGCTAGCAAGGTGCTGATCTGTCAGTATAGCAGAATATTTTTAGGAGTCCTTTTATGTCTGTATTATTTTAGTATTTGGTTTTCTCGAAGTCTATGACCTCTTTCGTCTTAGGTTATGGACCAGCTAGACAGTGTCAGTCATAGGTTCCATTTCATGGGGTGAACCATAATCTCATCAGATAATGGTTGGCTACTTCCACACATGTACAGCCGTACCTTTTGCATGCAGGTCACCAAGGCAGATCAAAGTGTTGGTAACTAGGATGGTGTTTACTTTTCTCCTCTTGAAGCACGGTAGATACCTCCTGGTTCCATGAGTACTAACCAGTAAGAAGAAGGCTCTAGGTAGTCACAAGCTTGGTTTCTCCAATTTCAGTGAACTATGCAGGTGTTGTCTTCAGCAATAGGGCCTTGCCATCAGTTGGCAACTAATAGCTTTGGCAATAGTATGGGATATTATGGGCTTTTATGGAGCACCTTGGGCCAATAACTCCATTAGATGTAACCCATTCCTAGCAATGGCAATCTAATTTGAGGGTGAGAGATGTCTCGTTGGAGCTTTGTCTTTCTTATAATTTGTTAGGTCCATTTATATTTCTTTTATATATGCCTATATACCTTATGAAATAAACATACTGCATTATATTTCTCAAATGGCCATTTGTGTTAGTTCTTCTATATTCCTTACCATATCCCTCCTTCCCTTCACCTCTCCATGTAACCCCCCTATTCCGTTCACCTTACCCCTATTCACAATCACTATCTATTATATCTCATCCCTAGGAATATCCTCAACAGTGGACTGAAGCTCCTTGTTGAAGACTTAACATTCAATTTCCACATATAAATAAATACATGCTATATTTCTCTTTTTGGATTTCGCTTACATTACTCAGAAATATTTTGTCCAAACATTTTCCTTCACATGTTATGATTTTATTTTATTTAACACATGAGTAATATTCCATTGTATAAATGTAACAATTTCCTTTACATTTGTCTATTGACAGACATCCAGATTGTTTCCAGTCTCTGGCTATTATGAATAGAGCAGTAACGAATATGGTTGAGCAAGTGTTTCTGTGGTAATATTTTGTGTTCTTTGGGGATCTGCTCATAGTGGCATAGCTAGATCTTAAGGTAGATCTATACACAGATTCAGGAGGTACCACCTTTCTGACTTTCACACTGATTTTACAAGTTTACATACCTACCAACAATGGGTGAGTGGTTTTCTTTTCCCTAATCCTCTCCAGCATGGGCTGTCATTTGTTTATTTATTCTAGCCATTTGACTGGTTTAGGATTAAATCTCAAAGTGCTTTTGTTTTGTATTTCCCTAATGAAAAGGGATAATTAACATTTCTATAAATGTTTCTCAGTTATTTATGTTTCATCTGCAGAGAACGCTGTTTAAAAGTCCACTCTAATTTTAATTGTTTAATTTGTTCTCCTGATATTCAGGTGTATATGTATGTATGCATGTATGTATGTATCTATCTATCCATATTATCTATCTATCTATCTATCTATCACCTATCTATATCTCCATTGTATACTTTAGAGCTATAGCTTCCTGTGGGATATGTAACAGGAAAAAATATTTTTTCCATTCTCTAGTCAGATACTATGTCCAAATGATGTCACTTTGCCATATATAGCTATTCACATTCATAACATAACATTAATTGTTCTTCATGCCTGTACTATAGAGTTCTGTTCAGGAAGACTCTTTCTGTTCTAATGAGTACAAGATTTTCCTTCACTTTCTCTTAAATTATGCTTAGTATATTTGGTCTTTAGTTGAGGTATTTGATCCATTTGACATACGTTTTGTGTGTTGGGGAGGGAATAAGGATGAATTAATTTGCATTCTTATGCATGCAGCCATCTATTTTGACAAGTACCATTTGTTGATAATGCTGTCTTATTTACAGTGTGTATTTGCTTTCAATAATTAAGTGTGTGGACTTTATTCTGGGATTGCACTTTGATCCCATTGATTAACACATATGTTTTTATACCAGTATCATACTATTATTTTTATTATAGCTTTGTAGTGAATAGAGATCAGGGATGGTGTTACTTCCAGCATTTTTTATTATTCATAATTGTATTAGTAAACTTAGCTTTTTTGTGTTCTATATGAAGTTTAAAAGTTTACTTTTAATTTTTATAAATAACTGAGTAGTAATTTTTGATGAGGATTGTATTAAATCTCTAGATCACTTTCTCTAGGATGGACATTTTCAAATTTATTAATCCTAACAATCCATTAGAATTGGAAAGCTTTCCATATTCTCATATCTTCCTCAATTTTGTTCTTTTAAGTTCTCAAAATTCTTATTATATGTCTTTCTCTTGCTTGTTTTTGGGAAAGTTATTGTTTCTATAATTTCTTTTTCTTTCTTAGTACATTTGTCATTTGTATATAAGTGGGCTACTGATTTTTATGTGTAAGTTTTAAAAGTATTCATCTAAAATTTCAGAATTTTCTAGTGGAGTTTTAGTTTCATATTTTATGCTCTTATATCATCTGCAAATGAAGATCCTTTGGCCTCCTTTCCAATTTTTATTCCCTTGATATCCTTCTGTTTTCTTACTGGTCTAGCAAAGACTTCAAGTACTATATTAAATAGGCATGGAGGAGTGTACAACATCCTTTTTCCTGTGGTAATGCTTTGAGTTTTTCACTGTTTTGGATGATGTTGGTTGTGGGCTTGATTTAAATATCCTTTATTTTGTTGAGCTATGTCTCTTGTGTTTTTACTCTTTCTAGGATCTTTGTCATGGAAGTGTGCTAGATTTTGTCAAAGACCTTTGCTGTATTTGATAAAATGATCAAGAGGCTTTTTTCTTGTAGTCTGTTTATATGCTAAATTAAATGTGTTGATTTATGTTTGGTGAATATCCTAGTTAGGGTTTCTATTGCTGTGAAGAAACAGCATGACAATGGCAACTCTTAAAAATGAAAATGTTTAATTGCAGTGGCTCGCTTACAGTTTAGATTTTAAGTCCATTATTGTTATGGCAGGAAGCAAGGCAGTGTGCATATAGACCTTGTGTTGAAGCTCATAATCGTTACACCATGAATCACACGAAAGAGGAAGTGGTCTGGAATACTGCTGGTGGCTTGAGCATATATGAGACCTTAAGTACCTCCTCCACAGTGATTCACTTTCTCCAACAAGGCCACACTCACTCCAACAAAAACATGCCTCCTAATAGTGCTTCTTCATTTGGGACCATTTTCTTTCAAACCACTAGAGTGAACTCTTCTTTCTCTGGCCTGAAGCCTGCTTGATCTATAATCTTTTAGATGTGTTGTTGAATTTGATTTGCAGTTGTTTTTTTAACTTTCATTTTATTTATTCTTTGTGTCTTTATATCATACCTCCTGATCCCTCCTAGATCCCTCACCCCAAAATGAAACAACATGAAATTTAAGAGAAAACAAAAAAAATATCAAAGGGAAAAAGGGAAAATCTCATCATGAAAGTTACAGTGGGACAAGGTGAGGTACCCAGAAAGCCCCTTCGTCTATAGATTTTTTTTTTTACATGCAGGTGTTCATTACAAACAATCATTCATTGGTCTAGTGTAAGAACCTGCTCCTCATCACTGGGTCCTCTTTGGGGAATCTTCATGGACATTCCTGCAATTCCTTGCTGCTGTGTGTCCTGGAGATTAAGTAGCCCTATGTTCCACCCTCCAACTCTCCCCACCTCCCTAGCCTATGTTCCATTAGATCATAGATGATGTGGATGTTGGGTTGGGCCAACACATAACTCTGGTTGTGGGCCTGGGTAGGTACAGGGCTGGTCAGCCTGCCAGTTCTCCTCAGTTTTCACCACAAGAGTGAGCTCACCAGCATTGTTGTGGCTAGTTCATCACTTACAGTGATGAGCAAGGACCATGGCTAGTTTTCCCACTTTCATATTCTCAGGGTCTGTTATCGTACACCTACAACCTTCAGGGTCAGCACTACTGTGTTGCCCAGGTATAGTGTAGGAGCCATTTTCCTAGTGCTGCAGCAGATGAGCAGCAAGTAAAACCCTCAAGCCCTTAGGAGCTCACAAGGAGTTCCTTCACCTGCCTCAGGCCTTAATGAGAAAACAGGGGGATGGGAAGTCATCTCATCTCTGTCCATGCCACTCCAAGATGGATGAGTAATGGGGACAGCTCTCCCATGCACACAATATTGGGATTGGTTTACCAACATTTCTGATATAGCAGGGTCATCTCTACTCTGCTGCGGAGGTGAGGAGAAGGTTCACTTTCCCTCGTGCTGTAATGGGAATGGGAAGGGTAAGCTTCCTTGTCACCACAGGTAGCAGGGGCAAAGTAGGGGAGTTAAATGTATTTTATTGAGAAATTTCATCTGTATTTATAAGGGAAATTAGTGTGTGATTTCTTTCTGCTTTGGGCCTTTATGTGATTTAAATGCCAGAGGAGTTTTGGCTTCAAAGTGAGTATGGGACAAAGTTTCTTCTCATTGCATTTTGTGGAATAATTTGAAGAGTATTAATTATTTTGGGAAAGTCTGATAGATTTTTTTATGCTGAATCCATCTGGACCTGAACTTTCTTTGGTTTGGGGACTTTTAGTTTCTACTTACATTTTAGTAGGTATTATAGTCCTATTTATGTATTTAAATTATTTATTTGATTTGGTAATTTTGTTAGGTTGTATATAAAACAAAGTTTATCAATTTAAATTTTCCATTTGTTTTAGAATACAGAATTTTAAAATATGGCTTTAAGAATCTCTGTGTTATTTTGATGTTTCTTGTTATATCAACGTTTGTCCTTAATTTACTTTTTTGCTCATATTCATAATTTTTAAAGTTGAAAATGGATCATTCTTTCTTATATTCTTTTCAGAAAATAACTGGTCTTCAAGAGACAACAACCAAAATAAAATAATTTACAATTAGACTAGGCAAAAAACCCTCATATCAAGATTGGATAATGCAACCCAGTAGGAGAAAAAGTCTCAATAGAAAGCCAAAGAGTCAGAGACACTCCTGGTCCCACTATTAGGAGTCTCATGGAAACACTAAGCTTGAGTTCATAACATTTACTCTAAGGACCTGGTGCTGAACACATCTAATTTTCTCTTTCCTTAATTTCATTAATTTCGGTTCTTTATTTATCCTTTCATTAATTCGGATAAGGGTTTATCAATATATTTGATTTTCCTAAAGAATCAATCTTTAATTTCATTGATTCTTTTATTGTTATTGTTGTTGTTTCTATATTATTGATTTAAGTCCTGAGTTGGATTTTTCTTGTTGTATGCACCTTTTGCATATACGTTATTTTAGAGCTTTCAGGTGTGCCATTAAATGACTTCATTTTCCATTTACTTATTTAATTTTGTTTTTTTGTAATATAATATAAGTGCTTACTTAGCGCTATAAACTTGCCTCTTAGAACTGCAATTTTTTTTACCCTTTAAGATTGAGTATTTTATGTTTTAATTCTTTTTTCTTTTTTTTCTTCTCTCTAACAATACATCCTGACTGCATTCTCTCCTCTATTCTCTCCAGTCCTCCCAGTCTATCCCCCACTTTTCCACTCCCACAGAATTACTGCTCCTTTGTTATCCTTCAGGAAAGAGAAGG
>JAQHUG010000185.1:3016474-3034181 GCA_028555095.1 Dicrostonyx torquatus
AAACAAAAAAAAAACAAACAAAAAAGAACTTGGTGGTGTCACAGATGTGCTGGAAGGGATTATTTCTGGGCACAGCTATTTTAAAGCACTGACACAGAGTGGCCTTACTCCTACAAACACCATTGAATGTATATTTTCTAATAATGTTAATATTCATTTGCATGGTTCATTTACAAATATAAATATTGTTTTAGATATTCAATACAAATCACTAATCCCATAAATAAGTGGTTCAAAGATGAAAACCAAACCATTATGTTGGAAAATAGTAGTTCCTTATGAGTAATATTTTATAAATTAGTAAAAATCATAACCAGAACCAATCAGTGTGTTTATAAAAGTTATAAGAGTACATAGTAATTGAAATGATACGTGAAATGCCATGGTTTGCCCCAACAGAAAGTCAAGAATTGCCTTTAATCTCAATGAGGCTGTATTTTCAGTTCAGTTGTTGAGAACTAATTTTCTATATGTATGAATAGCCCATGATGTAACTAAGAATACATTGGTTTTGGATTATACCCACCCCTTTAATTGAAAATAGATTGCTTTTTCTTACAATATATCATGATTACAATTTCTCCTCCCTCTGCTCCTCTCATTTACTCTGGAATTGCCCTCTGGCTCTCAATAGAAAAGAAGAATCTTCTAAGAAATAAGAAACAACAACAACAAATAAATGCAGTATGCTAAAACAAATCCATCACATTAAAGTTTATCAAGGAAAACTAACAGAAGGAATAGAACTCAAGAAAAGGCACTAGAATAAGAAATACAGTCGTTTATACATTTCAAACACACATGATAGAAGAAAAACGTTCTATAAAACCCTTTAGGACAATTCTAAATCACTGAAATATAGTAAAGTTATTTGTGATGGTATGAATTAGAATTATCTCTATAGGCTCAATTTTTGAGTGTTTGGTCAATAGTTGTTCATAATGTTCATAGTGACTTAGTTCAGGTTTCTATTGCTGTGAAGAGGCACTGACCACAGCAAGTCTTATGAAGAAAAACATTAAATGGAGCTGGAATACAGGTTCAGATGTTTAGTCCATTTCTGTCATGACAAAATATGTGGTAGCAGACTGGTATATATGGTGTTGGAGAAGGAGTGACCGGGAAACAAGTGTGATTGGAATGTATAGTATGAAACTCCCAAACAATTGATAAGAATATGTTCAGTGGAAAATAAGGACAGAGAAAAAATAGTTCAAGATAAAAGAAGCATGTAACATAACAAAATGACTTTCATTATGCATTATGTGTCTATGAATTTTCCTTTTTTTATTATTAATCTATTTTCTCTGCATGTTATATATTCACATGTCATATATACATATATGTAGATAGGTGTGTATGTGCAAACACCGGTGTTCACAATGGTCTGCATTATCATAAACAGGAATCTGTTTTAGGATGCAGGCCCCTCAGATAAATTTTGGTTATAGTGACAATCAACATTTTTTAACATTGTTTTATTTTTCTTAACTATATTCCATTGAACTACTTTCCCTGTTATCCTACAGTCAATGCGATTATTTCTTCAAGATAGTCTACATGCTACAGAAAGAAAAATACCTGCAACATTAAGGATTACCATGAAAGCTAGAATATTTGGTGCTATTGTAGACCAATGTAAAACCTCATCAAAAATCCTCTGTTGTGTGCATGAACATCTGTCTCATACTTTTAACCTTCTTTGAAATTCAACTTAATATATAATGTTGAGTATACACCCCTGATAATCCAAAACAATTGGTATTATTTTGAAGGTATACACTTTAGGATCTTAATTCTGAATATTTTCCCCATAAACAAGTTGGTTGTGTTTTTTCTCTTTTGGTTTTCCTCCAATTAAAAATTCATCTAGCAAACTGCAGCTAAAATTAGAATATTGAATATGTTACTAATGACTTTCAATCATTTTTAAGTATGTAACCTTTAAAATTCAAGTTAAGCCATTGTTTGCAACACTTACTATGAATTATGACAAATGGCTATATCAGAATCAGAGCCTGTGAAGGTCATTAACTGCCTCTTCTCATTTGGATACTGCCCATGGGTAGATGGTTCATTGCCATCTTCTTATATTCTTTCGGCACCAACTGTCCTATAGGAAGTGGGAACAGTTATTTGTTTCTTGCTCCTGCTGAGCTGTGCTTACAATATGATCCCATTCAATTTCATCATCTGTACTCTGGTAAGTTCCAATGCTTTCCAGATTTAAAAAAAAAGTCATATTATATTCTTTTATCAGAAAATTAAATTATCTACTTACTTTCCTATAAACTTGGAGTTGAGTATTTTGCTCACTAATCACATATAGTTCTTGGCTACACATTTAACAGTCATTGGTTAAGATAAACAAGATTGGATTCAGTGAGCAATGCCTCAAGAAACCAATGAGAATCTTGGGAAAGGGAAGTTCAAGGAAAGAAGATAAGACTGGAAGGGAAAGTTGTAACAAAGGAGTGAGAGGGATTAATGGAGTAGGGTCTGGGGGAGTAGGGTAGAGGAGGGAGTTTTGGAGGAGGAACTAAAACTAAAGCTCTCTGAAGAGCAAGATGGAACCCCCCTACTGTTGAAATTTTTTAAAAATAAACACACACACACACACACACACACACACACACACATATATATATATATATATGTTGTTTAAATGAAATTACCTAATGGCAGGGGATAATGCTTTTCTGATATACTACAGGCTATTAAATACAAAGGCCACTGTCAGGTTTGTGTTTCTTCTTTTAGGTCATTCAACTTGCTTGAGATTAGTTGCATTCTCGTGATGTATTTAGTTTACTCATTTTCTGAAATATTGATGTCTTTTTTCCTGCTGCTCATTTTGAGGACTTATTATTTTTTTTCTCATGGTATCTTGACAAATTGTGTATGTGAAAACAATTTGGGTATTAATGTTCCTTTTCATACAGTGAGAATCTTTCTTTACAGAGTTGTCACGAAATATTCATGTGTAGTTTGGAGAGAGGGCACAGAGGTTTAAAGGACAGTTGCTCTTCCAGGAGCCTTGATTACTTCTTCTATCACCCATATTATGATGCTTACAACTGCTGTAGCTAACTCCAGGGATCTGAAGCTTCCTTTTGACCCCCTTAGGGAAGCACAGGAACCCCCCCGCCCATTTTTCCCTACAACAATAAGACATACAAACACAAATAAAAATAAAACTATATTAGAACATGTTTAACAAGAACCTGTCATAGGCATTATCCTATGTAAGCCTTTTAGAATTTAGTTCAGCTCTTAGAATAAGAAATTGGCTATTGTGTTGTTGCACATTCTACATTGAGTATATACAGGCATTCTTCATTATTGTTTCTTTTCCCTAAAAAGCTTGTTTATTTAATATTATCTTATATTAGGCAGGCTGCATGTTTGACAATGATTTATGTGTACATGAGGATGTATGTAGGCTATATATGACTATCATCACATCTCATATGAGACTTGAACAGTCATGAATAAGCTTGGCAGTATTATGGTATTCAGTCAACATCCTGGAACCCATTTCCCATGGATATTGAAGGGTGATCCCACCATTTTTCAGGGAAATGATTGACTGTTTTGCCCTTCCTTATGCGCGTGTGTTGTTACCGTTCTCACTCTCAGGCTTTCAGAAATTCACTCTGAGTGAATAAATTCCTGCTACTCTCCTCGAACTCAATTTACAATTTTTTGGCATTTCAAGTGCCTGAGCATGCAGCACAGCTGAAAATCTTTGAAAAGAGCCCCGCTGAAATGACTTTACACTCTGGGAACGAGAGAGTTATGTAAGAAGCAAAGTCAAGGGGACATTTTATCTCTCTTCGACATAGTGCATTCTGATTTTCCTGGCATTTTCAGCAGTGGCAAACTGAAATGCACATAAATTAATTTCATTAAATGCTCTATAGGTACTAAAAGCAGATTCAGATTCAGGGTTTTATAGGCTCATGTCCATCTTTTTGTAATAATATCCAAACTTTTCTTGCTAGAAAGAAAGCATCATATTACAAAAAGTCAGGAGACAAAAAAAGCATGGCAGTAAAAGCTTTGAAATACCAAATAGGTCACCAAGTCAAGCAAAATATACAATATCTGAAGGAGACGAGCACCCCCAGTCCCTGCACAATGGTACTTCCTCCTGGACCCCAGATTAGGCACAAATAACCCCACCCAAGCTCCTGTGTCATAGAGAGATCTTTTATTAAGCAGGGAAGAGAAGTTAAAGTGATTGCTTTCTGACTCAGGCCAAAAACAGCAGCCAATGACCTTACAGGAGTAATTTGTAAGAGGAGGAAAAGGAGAGGTCTGTATTAGAATGGGCTATACACCCTGGTAAAGGAGGTAGGGGAGAAGGGGGGGTATTTTCTGGGAGATAATCTCTGGATAGATAAAGGACCTACTTGGCAAATAGGGAAATGGCAGTGTACAAAGCTAAAGTGTTAACCATGTGTTAGGTTGAAGTGTAGTTTTAGTTTGGCATGTTAATTAGGAGAACCAAAGGGAGCTTTTGATTGTTGATCTTTGGTAGTCAGCCTCAGGGCAAGGAAGTTGCCAAATAAGGGGACCTTATTGGGAAGTGGCTAGCTTTAGGAATATAATAGTTTTTAGCAAGGCAGAGGGAATGGTAGAGAAGGGCAAGGGCTACACAAGACACATACTCAAGTGGTATAATGTCCCTTCCATATCTTGTTTTAGGAAATAAGGTAATTACTTGGAAATATACTCTAGCTAGTGATGTTTCCTAATAAACTAGCATAAGTAAAAATATCTTGAAATATTATTCATAGCATGAATTATTACATGGTCCAGGTAAAAATTCCTTTTATTAAGTGTAAAACAATGATGTAAAACCTTGCCTAAATTTTGAGTTTTCTTTAACGGAACAGACATAAGATTATTTTAAAGAACAGGAAAGAGACAGAAACAAAACAAAACAACTACAACAACAAAACATTCTCAGAATGAAGTAAAAGTTGTTTTGAATAAACTTACTTGGAATAAAATAATACCAGATTTCAAACAAATCTAAAAATGTCTTGGTGCAGAGGAACAGCCTAAAACAGGCACATGGGAAAAAAATGTGAGGTTAACAAATTTGAGGCAATTGAATAATTTATAGTATTTCAGTGTTGTCTATAATTACTGCTCTTTATAGTCAAAAGGATAGAAACAGCTCAACTACAAATTGGTCTTGATAGCAGAGAATTTAGTACAAAAATCTTTTATCCATCATTCTCCCTACAACTTCGTGTTCCCCACATTCATATGCAAAAATGTTTCACAATTATTCAAAGACCTCTTTGGTTTATATATGCAAGTGTCTTTTCCTCCGGGAAACGTTTCTTCATTTTCCCTCCACAAGTGACGCTCTCTTTGTTCTCCTCTTACACCCAACACCATCTTATTTCAGAATAATGTCTGACTTGTCTTCCCTTTTCATACCTAGTCCATCACAAGGTTGCTTACTTACTAAGTCCTGAAAGTTTTCTTGCTCCCTGAGTCTTCCGTCAGAAAGAAAAATTTTATTTTGGAGAGAACTGTTAAATATACTTTTCTTACAGCATTTTGCCTTCTTTCTTTCCAAACCTAGTCATTAATTTCAACATTTTAAACCATAAATTGATGCCTTTTACTGTTCTGCACATGTCTAATATGTATTTCCAAAACCAATCATAAATTATTTCATGGTTTACAATTAACTAGAAATTCAATCATAATACATGTTTAGCTGTTGATCTGTTGGATGGGTCTTTCTATATCCCTTGCCTGCTATCAGGTTGACTTCATGACCTACTAAAGTTTATCTACTCTTTCTTCTTCACAAACAAGCTTTGGTGTTCTTTATGGTATTTAAATAGTTGATAACTTCTAGCATTTTATTGTCTCCTCTTTGAAGACATAGTTTCCAAATAATCTTAAGTGTCACTCAGGGAACCTTTATAACCTATTTTTCATAAATAACCAGAAAAGTTATCTGCTGCATTGCACTTGGTACAGTGTGAAAGGCAATGTTCTCAGCTCAGGACCCCCAAGGCCAAGTTCTCAGCAGAAAGGAGATTTATTTACACCAGAGGGACAGACAGCAGGGAATTAGAGACAAACACAGACGATAGAGAATGAGTGCCAAGAAGAGGGGAACAAGAGAAAGGGGGCAGAGATATCCATGGAGAAAAGGTGGGGCAGCAGCAAGGGACCGCCTCTGGAGAGAGAGGAGACAGTTGTGAGACATAGGAAAATGGCAGTTTGGAGGGTGAAGTGGGAAACTCCACGTTAGGATTTGGTGTTGAAGTTTAATTGGTTATGTCACCTTGAAATCCAATGTGTACAAGTTCAACAGTACCGCCATATATGGACTGCATGAATTTCAGCTTCATTTTCATGTTAAATAGTTGAGTTTTTCAAAGGGGGCTTTTGATTGCTGGACTTGAATACTTTAATAGCTGAAACTTGGTAGTCAACCACAGGAAGAGGAAGTGGCCAAATAAGAGGATAGACTTTGGTGGGTAGCAGTAAGAGTGTAATCTGTTGGTTTTTTTTTAGCAAAGCAGAGGGAATTCAGAAGAAGGGAAAAGTCTGCCAGCTCCATGCTTGCTATGCGCGGGCCAGCCAGAGTCTTTACTCAGGTTTTATTTAGACAGTGAGAGAATAATTCCTGTTCCAGGTTTTGCTTTATCTTAACTCGACCTTTTTTTGTTCATCTACTGTGCCTTTAACGTCGTGTTAGAGGGTATTAATACCTAACCTTAGGATTTACGATGATGTGGAATAATGCTTCTGAAGATTCGTACAATCATTTCCCACGCAGATGAAAAATGTCCTCAGGTTAAAAATAGAGCTCCAACGCAACTCTAACGGCAAGCAGTAACCATGACGTATGTTACAACATGTTATTTCTCCATAATGAGACTTTAAAGCAGTAGACAGTCAGAGGGATTATAACTAAATTCAGTCTACAGGAAAACAGTTTTGTGGTATCTTTAATAATAATAAAAGCTGATAAACACACTTGGGAAGGAGCCATTGTCTTGTAAAAACGTTTGTCCTGATCGCTAGTGTCAAATTTACAAAATCTAGACTCACCTGGGAAAGGGCTTATAACTTATGTATGGAGCTTTCAATTGACTGTCTTAAATTAGGTAGGAATATCTGCCCACAATGGGCGGTACCATAACCTAGGAAGTGTAATATGGACCGTATAAGAGTGGACAAGACTAGCAGAGAACCAGCATCCATGCAACTTCCTGCTGCCTTGACTTCCTCACTATGATAGACTGAAGCCTGCAACTGTTAGCTGGAATAAATCCTCTCTCCCTTAAGTTGTTTAGTCAGATCGCGAAAGGAAAACAAGACTCCATGTTCCATCTATCTAGATCTTCCTTTCACTTTTTATTTTCTTTGGTAACAGAAATGTAACCTCTCCCCTATCCCCACCCTCGTGCTTTCGACTCGATCTTGTTTGCCTCCAATTTCCAGGAGGATCTATATATGTTTTATTTTTTTGGGTCCACCTTGCTATTTAGCTTCTCTAGGCTTGTGAGGTATAAGCTTAATGTCCTTTGTTTATGGCTAGAGTCCATTAATGAGTGAGCACATACCATACTCATCTTTTGGGTCTGGGTTATCTTACTAAGGATAGTATTTTCTATTTCCATCCATTTGCATGCAAAACTCAAGATGTCATTGTTTTTTACCGCTGAGTAGTATTCTAATGTGTATATAGTCCACACTTTCTTGATCCATTCTTCCATTGAGGGGCATCTAGGTTGTTTCCAGGTTCTGGCTATTACAAACAATGCTGCTATGAACATAGTTGCACAAATGCTTTTGTAGTACGATTGGGCATCTCTTGGGTATATTCCCAAGAGTGGTATTGCTGAATCCTGAGGTAGGTTGATTCCCAGTTTCCTGAGAAACCGCCACACTGATTTCCAAAGTGGTTGCAAAAGTTTGCATTCCCACCAACAATAGATGAGTATTCCCCTTACTACACATCCTCTCCAGCATAGGCTATCATTGGTGATTTTTATTTAGCCATTCTGACAGGTGTAAGATGGTATCTCAAAGTTGTTTTGATTTGTATTTCCCTGATCACTGTAGGAACTTAAACCTAGAATATGAAAATGACTTTGTTAGGTGTTACCTATGTCAACATGATTAAATTACAATTTCTACTTTAAAAAGGGCGATGATAATCTCCTAAGAATTAAAGTTTTGCTAAGAATTAAAGAAGACATTTCCTACAAAACACTTTTTGTGTCTAGTGTTTAAATTAAAATTACAGCTGTGTATATCTTTTATCTCAATGATAAATTTGGTTGCTTTATTTAAATGAAAGTCACAAATTTTAGTCAATATGTTTAATTTCTTTTCACCCTTGCAGCTTTTCTTAAATCATTTTTAAAGCTATCTTGGTCAAAAATAAATACCATTACTCTCAACTGTATACAATTAGCAGTATGAAATAATTTCTACATTTATTTAGTAAGCAGAGAAAAGCTTCTATCATAATAGAAGTAATCTTATCCCCCTTTCTGATGTATGTTCATTTAATTGTTTTGGCTTCAGTTTTACTGTTATAAGAATCTTTACAACCCATTAACGAGAAATCAACATCATAATATTTGCAAAGCACTTCAAACGTCATTAAATACTGTACTACACCATGCATTTTTCATTCCATCTGTATTCACCCATTCAAGAAACACTACATTTTCTAGTATTTAGTACTCTAAGCTGTGTGGTAGGGAAGGAACTCAAAAATCCCTTCCAGCACATAGGAAGCACACTAATAGAGTATGGTGAGTATTTCAACGCGTGTATTTACCTAGTACTGGAATAACTTAAAGGCAGAGCAAATGGTTGAGAATTGAGAACAGAAAACATGTAAGTCAAATGGAACGGGATCATTTCCCTGTTTTAAAAATACGTAGATCTTAAAACTAGGCAGAGGAAGGCAGTGAAGGGGGGAGCATCGTGTTTGAAGATGTACAGCTTTGGTATAGCAGGGTCTTGGCTTGAAAGTTACAGGTGGCATGAACTCTGCACGAGGTCAGGAAAGCCATATAGTAGTAATACACTTAATCCCACGCTAACAAAAATATATAGAAAAGTGTCAGTCATGGACATGGTTTCATCTTTCTTCTAGGAACTTACAAATTAGATATCATATATTAATAAAGAACATACATACCCAATGAGTGTCATTAGGAGAAATCAGAGGATTTAATCTTTCTAGTAAGGTGGAAAATTCCATCTTTCTAGTTAGGTGGTAAAAAAGTGAAAAACACTTGGTACATTCAGAATTCATTTCCCATTGATTTAAGATGTCTGAGTATGTTTGATTGGTAATTATTTGATTTCTGTTTTTTGTTTATTTATCTTTTAATCGTTTTACATTCCAACCACAATTTTCCCTCTAAACAGAACTTTTTCCAGTTTATAGGGACAGTTTTCATAAATTGCAAATTCTATTGGATATTGCTTTTGAGAAATATCTCTATTTTTCAATCTGGAATCTCTGACCAGATCTTCAAGTTGATTTTTTAGGCTCAAGGTTGGTTTTTTTTTTTCTGTCTTCTCCTCTGCTTCACCTAAAAAGTAATTTTTAAAAACTCATCTCCAAATGTTAGTGAATTTAGGCATTATTATATATAAGTCTCTACAGGTACAACTTCTTAAATCCCTCGAGAGACACAATCTCACACATAGCAAACCCCCTGTTCTCTGATTATTACAATTTTCCCACTCCTTCTAAGTCTCAACCTTAGACAAGGAACTACAGACAGCTAAGGAATGATGAGATCAGGAATAGTCTCCCACAGGAAGAGCATGCCCATTTGTTATGCAATTGAGCAAGTCTTATATTTTTTCTAAAAAATGCACAAATATGCACATACATATATATGTGCAGAACAATTAATGATAAAAGATACCATGAATTGAAAAGGCTTGGAAGAAGGAAAGGAAAAAAGAAGTGATGTAATGATATTACAATCTTAAAAAAATACCTAAACAAGTAAATTTATAAAATTATCTGTAATTGTGCTCAGTTGGGTAGACTGCCTCTCTCTAAATGCTATCTGTGATCAATCAACACCTTGACTTTAACCTGGGACCCCAGTTAGGAAAGCAAAACTAAAGATGATTTAATTCACTTTTTCTAGACATCATATTGCATAGTTGGGGTAGTGGTTGTGATTGGCTGTTGCTTCTTGATAGGAGGTAAGCATCTCTATTGGTGCTCAAGGATTCTTTTCTTAATTTTTTAAAACAATATATTTTTTTAATATACCGATCCCAATTTCTCTTCCCTCTCCCACTCCTGTTCTCTGCAATTTCCCCACCCCACCCATTCCACTCTTCAGAGAGAATAGAGAGAATGAGGCCTCTCATCGGAGTCAACAAAGTCTGTGACATCACTTTGAGGCAGAATGAATGCCCTTCCCCTGTATCTAGACTGAGCAAGGTGTCCCTATGTAGAGAATGGGCTCTAAAACTCCACTGAATGCAACAGGGATAAGTACCGTTTCCATGGCCAATGATCTCACAAACTGCCCAAGCCCCACAATTGTCATCCATGTTAGGAGGGCCTAGTTTGATCCTATGCTTAAAGCCTCTAACTCCTTGTCTTCTCATGAGCCAGGCAAAAGAATAGACTTACAGTACATTTACTTCTGCTTTATTCTAGGGAATCAGACATAATGCCCAGTTTTAAGGAGGATAAATATATTTCACTACATATTGGTATGAATACCATGAGTACAAGACATGCAACAAAATATGGGGAGAAAATACCATATATTATGGAATGTAACCCGTTTTTAGATTATGTCTGAATCAAGATTTTCTATATTATCTAAAGACTAGCTGCTTTCAAGGAAAATATAAACTTAATTCCATGTGAAATCATGTACATATTTAAAAATAGTCTATTTATTAGAATAAATATTTAAGTGTGTCAAATTTATTAGAAATTCTTTTTTATCTTTCAAATTGTTATTATGCAAGTCATAGCTACAGCATGGCTTATGTACCTCTAAAAATATTCAGCATCCATGCCATTTATTGTATCCCTTTTACTTCTAACAGTTGTGATAAAATTTCATGAGCTAGTGTTTGATCTGTGCTAACACATTCATTCTATATGCATCCAATATGGAAAAAAATAATCAGTTTATAGTATAATACTTTACAAACTCAAGCTTTAAATGGAATGACTTCAATACTGTTTATTCTGCACATGTTCTGGTTTATGTTAGGAACCTGCAGTTGAAGTAGTTTTAAAAATAATGAAAGAAGAAGGATCTTCAAATTTTGAAGCTATATAGACATAGATTTTAGTAGTGGAACACAGAGAATGGAGTATCTAGAGAGCATTGCCAGTTGAGATGTGGGTGAGGCTGGTGCTCCTGTAAACCTTTTCATAAACATCATGACATATGGAGGCACCTAATTTTGTGACTCCCCTCTTACAGAAATGGAAAACAGACTCAAGAAATTCCAGAAAATCATTACCTTCATCCTGGATAGATTGCAGGAATGTATTGAAATCTTACCTGGGAAATACCTGAATGAAGGAGGCAGAATTAAGTGAATTTCATATCATTGGATATTGTCTAATGGTGTTTTAAAGATAACTGCAATTTCATTAATGAAGCCATGGAAAATTATGTATGATACATGGAAGATGGTAAAATGGATCTTAGTGTATCTAAGTTCTGAGAAAATAAAACTAACAAAGAAAAAAAAACACAAACAGATAAGGATGCTTGAGACCAGGCTATCACTAATTCTCTCCAATATATAAAATGTTTTGTGTATTCAAAAATAAAAACATTTTGAAACATAAGCAAAAGCAATATGTATGTCGATGCCCTTTCTTGCAATGTTCTACCTGCATTTTCTTAATCTCTAGATTTCTTCATTATTTCTAAATAACTAAAATATTTCTATTTATTATTATTTGTTCCCCAAGCTTTACATTCTAGGAAAGAAACAGTTTGTTATCAGAATGTATTCTTATCCAATAAGCTGCAGTAGATGCTTCCCTGTAAGGTCTTAAGTTAATGTCTCTGTTTTGTACATGACCATACTTTCCTTATATGAATCTATCATAGATTAAGATATTACATAAACTCCCTGGCTTACGTTCTAATTTCTATTAAATGAGGCTGACAAGAGCATTACCTTAACATTCTATGTTGCATATTAAAGTATTTAGAAGAAAATTCTCATGGGTACTGTTTACTAATCACCTTCAAACTCATGAAAATAATCCAAGACACCAATGGAATTATCCAGAGTTTGCAAAGTGCGTATTTGGGTCATGGCAATGAAAATTACCTCATTTGTTCTGTATTCTGTTTAAATGCCAGATGTGACTATGTCTCTCACTTCCCCTTATCTGACAACTTTGGCCTTTTCTCTGAGAATCTTTAGACATACAAACCTCCAGCATAATACTAGCTGAAACCCCTTTTTAAAGACTTGTTCTTTCCTGGGCATACTCCCTCCTAGGTTGTTATTCTATCTCGCTTCTGCCAGCACCTAGCCTACTAGAAGCACTTAGATACACTTCATACAATGTGAGTGTTAAATATCATTTCTCTTTATTGTCATCATCTTTTGAACTGCTCTTTTAAATATGTTGTTCAGTTAACATGAAAGCTTATATCTTGACAGTGAGTTTCAACCATATCTTTTTTTGCCAGCAACCATCTGTCAGCAGGTTCAGGCTGGACTGTCACTACAGTGAAACTGAATTACACTGTCAATGGAGTGAAAACCCATTCAATGACAATTTATCTTCTCCCTCCTCTATTCCCCTGCATAACAGTGCCTACAGAATTGTGTCCCCCAAATGATAATGTCATCATAGCTGTCACTCACCCTCTGGCTTTCCAAACCCTGTAAGAAAGAAAGCATGCAAGGGAATTCAGAAGTCTTTGTGACTTGTTTTCTGAGGTGCCAAGGGATGCTAACCACCGCTTTCCAGAACCACAAAACTTGGATATTCCACCTTACAAATACATCAATATACTGTTTTCTTCTCAAGTAAATAGTAACTTCAGGCCTGAGGCAACAGCCACGGAGGTGTGGAAAATTAACCGCAGTAGATATTGTTAACACTAGGCTGAGATGAACAGAGCAACAATACAAGGGAAAAACTCACATTATGGCTGCTAAATTAAGAAAAAAATAAGTGTCAAAATGGAGATAAGTTTGAGTCCAGCCACGAAAGGCTTTTAACTTTTTTATTGATGTAGAAATATTTTTTTCTTTGCCTTTTCCATAGCAGTGCTTCCTTTCAAAGCTTTATTTATTCATTTTTGTAAGGAAGTTGACAGCTTAACTTCTTAGGTTTTTGAAATAGTCAGGAAAAGGACGATTGAGGTAGGAAGACCCCAAGTATAGCAACTGAGATGAAGTCCATTTCCTGAAGTGTATTTTGTCATTTAGAAACAAGAGAAAGGAAGGTCAGTGTCTGGGACTATAAAATCCTAGCAGTTTTTCTTCTTCTTCCCCACAGTTGTAGTCTGCCTACAAGGAATGTAGGTAAGAATATTTGTTTATATCCCACAAAATAACAAATTCAAACATCAGTACATTACTATGAATCTCCCTATTAACCTAAATCATTTTTTTAAGTTTTGATGTATTGAGGTGATTTTCCAATATATTTCTCATAGACTCTTTTTAACATAATATTTGATTTAAAATGGGATGTAAAGAAGCTGGGGAAAGGCTCAGTTGGTAAAGTATTCCGTACACAAGAAAGGACTTAAATCCAATCCACGGCCTCCAAATGAAGGTATGGCATCTGTGCATAAATGTATCCCCATCCTGCAGAGGCAGAGGCAGAAGGATCTCTGAATGCCTTCAGCCGTTCATATTAACATAATCCAAAAGATCCAGATTCAGTGAAACACTCTCTCAAAATTTAATCGGAGAGTGATTGAGGAAGACAGCAGAGGTTGGACTCTATACAGACAGAAACATATACACATAAACACACACCAACACACACACACACACACACACACACAGTATTGAGAAGTGTTTAGACTGAGTGGAACTAAGTAAGTTTTTTGTTTTTTTGTTTTGTTTTGTTTTGTTTTGTTTTTACAACAGGCAAGGTGAAAATACAGAAGTCTCAGAATAAATTGAACTACTTTCCTATCAACACTACCCTATCTTATCATATAATACAGAATATTCCTATATTTTAACTACATTACTTTGAAAATTGCTAGCAAGTTATAGTATAATAAGAGAAAAAAAAAACCTGTCTTTAAATACGAAGTAAAATTCAAATACTGGCACTCACAATCAGTTCCCGCACTTGGGAGCAGAGAAACCAGAAGCGATCAGATCTTTCTCTATGTTATAGTATAGTCTAGCTTAGTCTAGTCTACAAAGTGAGTTTCAGAACAGCCAGAGCTACACAGTGAGAATCTGTTTCGAAAATAAAAGATAAACATAATAAATAAATAAATAAAAAGAAAGAAAAGTTACAAAGGAGCTTGTTGGTACATCAGTTTTTAACTGACCTTTGGACTACCTCTGTAGAATTTGTTTCCAAAGCTACATACGCTATGGTTGAGCAATGAAGAGAAAGGGGACGAAATCCTTAACAGGTGAAGACTGTTGTGGATAGATCTTAGTATATGAAAAACTGCAGTGTGTAACATGAAATACAAGAGTATACATGGCTGCTCAAATCCCTGCTTTGTTCGTTGGTACCTATCAACTCCATTAATTCTAATTATTCTTTCTTCCTGTGTCTGTTGCTTCAACTGAAAATTGAGAGTAGAGGATGTTCCTCCCAGGGAGTTTGAGAAGATTAAATGAATCATTATTTGTAAATGCTTGAATGAACAGAACAGAATTTCAAAGTGAGGCCTTTGTCTTCTTTAATTAAGGACAAATAAAGATGAAACAACACATTTTCCTCGAATAACCAAAGTATGCAGAGATGAGGCCGGTTCTTTAATCGCGATATGTAGAGGTCTACTTTACTAGGAGATTGTCTTGCGTTGTCAAGATTTCCGCTGAGTTTTAGAATTTCACAGTAACTTTACACATCAAACATAATAAATAATATTAATCATCACATTTAAGAACAGTGATATCTGTAGTGATATGTCTTTTGTATTATAATAAAATTTATCTGAAGATCAGAGAGTAAAACAGCCCCACTAGTCAGCTTTACAGACCAGGCAGTAGTGACACACATCTTTAATTTTACTGGTCTAGTTTGCCATAGAAATTGGGTTGTAGTGGCACATGCTTTTAATCCCATCCCAAGAGAGGAATATAAGACTGGATGAGACAGCACTGATACACAGTCTCATTCTGAGATTCATGGAGGCAGGATCGCCATTTCAGACTGAAGGGGCAGGCTGTTTTGCTTTTCTGACTTTCAGGTTAAACTCTAAATTCTGTCTCTGGGTTTTTATTAATCATGTTACCGAGTTCTCTGTCTTCTGAATGTTTGATTTCTTCTTCCTTTTTAAATCTACAGTTCTGTCTTACCATGACAGAGCTTCCATGGAGGCTTAACTTGCCAGAAAGCCATTTCTGAAAGATATCTTCATGGGCCAGCATCTCAGGACAACAGAATATAATGGAAAAGACACAGAAATATTTAGCTTGGAAAAACAATACCCACCATATAAATATTTTCCAATTAAAATGGTATACCATTTCAAATTAGTATAACCATTCTGGAATTGTGAATGTGATATGCTAATACAGTTCATTGCTTCAAGGTCTTATTCTATATGCACATAAAATTGGTCAATATCATTTAGGAACTTAAACTCTGACCTTTTTATAGATGTTTTAAATATTCTGTAGCTGGGATAAGTTAGAAAGTAGGAGAAAGACACAAAATCAGACAGTTAAAACTGTAATGATTTTAGAAGATTAAATTGTATATACCTTTCCTAGTGTTCTATCAGTGGGGCAGGAGTCATGGCCAGTCCACACAAAAATTGTCCAATATAAGCGTAGCCATTCTGGACAACTCGGAAAGGCTGACTGCCTCACAGAACTCCCTATCTGCTAGCTTATACCTATCTTACTTAGCTTTATGCACTTCCAATGCTTAAATTAGGACATTAAAGGTGATGAGGAGGTACATACGAGCAAATATTTCGTCTAAAGAGGAATGTTTTAACTAAAATATTCTGTTTATTCTGCAGTTACTATAGTATGGACACACACACAGAGACACACACAGACACACACACACACACTTTTTGAATTCTTAAAAGAATCCAATGTTATGAAGATTTGAAATTGCTCAAAATTGTAGAAATTATATCAAGTAATTTAAGTTTAGGGCATCTAAATTTTGCAGGTTATAATTATTGTCATTCACTCCATTTTAGTGGAAAACTCAAGAGATTAAGGTATTAATGACAGAAAAATATGATTCACAATCATTATATTGACTAATTATTCAAAAGTTCTCTCTGACTAAACCTATTCAAGGCATATATTATGAATGATAGAATGTGCAATCTGTGATTAAGTTTCAGGAAACTCATTTCTCAAAATCAAATGCTTCAACACTTATAGATTTTTTTACAACATGATATTTTATTTGACTACAGAACTTCAAAACTAAGAAAACTATAGCTGTGTTTCAAAGATTCTGTTACAATTAACCAGAATGACTTGAAAAGTATCTTTATTATGATTTCATTTTAATTTTTCCTGATCTTACCTTTTATGGAATATACTAATTAACATTTCTTACTCCTACTCTTGATGCTTAAAAAATTAATTTAAATTTCATGATTATCATCCAGGCTATTTATTTATAGGAATAATCTATACTTTTAAAAATGCATAAAAGGGTGAGGATTTGAAGTAAGGAAGCCATAGAAAAAGTAGTTACTACCGTTATGCATTACAGTGCAGTGTTTACTGGATCTGGTAATGCTTTTCCAGAGGAGTTGGGAGTCTGAAAAGCTTCCCACCATTGTTTATTTAAAACTGGCAGGTTTTGTAAAATTCTTGCTTTGTGTCTGTTAGATTTTTCAAATACCAGTGGAGATGTTTTGGTTTTTCTATAGCTTTGTATGCCTTATTATGGAAGACAGTGAATATTTTAGGTCGCCCCAAGCTAAACAGACAAATCAACACACAGATGTTAAACAAAGAGCCGAAATGGAGAAGCAGTGTGTATTTTACTGCACTGTGAAACAAAGGAATGGTTAGTTGGGACACATAGAGTCGTGTGAACGAGAAGGATAAGAAATCAAGTATAATCCAGAATGTTCTAATAAGCTACAGACCTACTAGACAAGGGAGGGAGAAGGCCACTTGAATGATTGTATCATAAATTTTTTATTTCTCTGAGAATTGCTTTTTGTTTGAAAGAGTATTTCAGGTGATGATAATGATTTATTTATATAAGATTCTTTATAGCATTGATATTTTTGGCTGAAGATATTTAGTGGCAATGCATTACAAGACTGGGCATTCTTCAGTAGAGAACAGCTGGCACTGAGGACTGTAAAGCAGCAGCTTGTGTTGGGTGAAAACTTCCAACAAAACGAGGGGGCTGAATACTAGAGAGGAGTGCTCTTTTGGTTGGTTGTTTTGTTTTTGGTTTTACCAAATCAATCCAATAAATTTATTTTTATTTTTTTTGTTATGCAATATAATTGGTGAATTTTTT
>JAQHUG010000185.1:3119997-3139948 GCA_028555095.1 Dicrostonyx torquatus
ATACCTGGGATCCCCTCTAGAGACAAGTCTCTTGCAAATCTTAAAATGACTCCCGTTAATGTAGATATCTTGTTCCCTTCTCCAATATCCACCCTTCCTCCATCTCCAGCCTCCCACAACCCCAGGCTCTCCCCGGTTCTTCCTTTCTCCCTACTACCCTCTCCCTTTTACCTACCCCTTCCCCCAATCCCTACCTCCACTCGCCAACCCACACCCGTGCTTCCAACTTTTGTCTGATGATCTTGTTTGCTTCCGACTTCCAGGAAAATCTATATATGTTTTTTATTTGGTTCACCTTGCTATTTGGCTTCTGCAGGCTTAAGAGCTATAAGATTAATGTCCTTTGTTAATGGCTAAGGTCCACTAATGAGTGAGTACATACCACACTCAACTTTTTGGGTTTGGAATATCTCACTAAGGATAGAGTTTTGTATTTCCATCCATTTGCATGCAAAATTCAAGATGTCATTTTTTTTTCCGCTGAGTAGCCCTCCTATACACAAAGGATAAAGAAACATGTAGTGTTACCTCTTGAGACACACAGTTTACCATTTAGTGTGCTTGTCTTTACTTGCAAATGTTCAGCTGCCAGGGGTCATTGATCTGGTTCAAGGCCTCTGATTTCTGCTATACAACATGTAATGGTTTCTCACTGGGGCTTCTCTTGGATATCCTTCTGTTCTTTGTCATGGATATCCTGCTGTCTCTGTATCTGTATTTTTGATGCCTTCACATGCTCCGACAGATCATAGATTCAGTGGATATTGGGGTGGGACAACTCATAATCCTGGTTCCAGGCATGCGTGGTAGCTGCAGTGGTTACCAGTCTAGCTTCCCCTCATCTTCACTACCCTGTAAGCTCTCAGCAAGGCCTCTGTTTGCTCACACAATACAGTATTCTGTTATAGGAGGTCAATTGTTTGTTCCTGACTGCTCAGCCCCCAAATAGTCACACAGAAACTATATTATTTAGAATACTGTTTGGCCAATATCTTAAGTTTATTGTTAGCTAACTCATATCTAGAATTAACCCATTTCTATTGTTTTATATTTTATAAAGAGGTTCATGGCCTACAGACAAGATTCCAGTGTCTCTAGCGGTGGCTCCATGGCTTCTCCTGACTCTGCCTTCTTTCTCCCAGTATTCAGTTTAGTTTTCCCTGCCTACCTATATTCTGCCATGCTCAGGCCTAAAACAGTTTCTCTATTTGGCAATGGTATTCACAGCTTACAGAGGGGTATCCTACATCAGCCTTCATCAAAAGGTGGGAAATGGCTTATTTTTTATTACTTTTAATTTTGTATAATTTGTGTCTAAGTATGCATGCAGTACTTTCAAAGGCCAAAAGACAGCACTGAGGCCTCTGAAGTCTCACAAATGGTTGAGTTTCCTGATGTGGGTACTGTGAACTGAACTTGGGTCCTCAATTAGGGTGGTACATGTTCCTTATTGCTGAACCATCTTCCATCCTCAAGTCCTTATCTTTTAAATGATAATTTTTATACCTAATTACCAATTCCATAGAATGAATGTCTACTGTCTCATCCTTTCAATTAAGATTTATTTTGTATTTGTTAATCTCTTCAGTGTTTGTTTTATGTTTTCTTTTGAGCATAAATAAAAGACAATTTTTATTTCATCTTCTAACTTATATACCCAATTTCACTGATAATTGATATTTTACTTCATTTATAAATAGCTTTTTATTGGATGAAATGAAAAATATTGTTTCTTGAAATGACTTACCTTCCAATTTTACTCTATAGGTGCATACCTATTTAAAGGAAACTAAAGATTCCTTCATGTGTTTCACAATGGATTCCACTATGATACTCCAAAGAAATAAATCATAAATATACCTTTGAAATTATCAAATGAACAGTTATGACATATGAGTTTATTCTTATATGGGTCTTCAAATTGATATTGTAATTTTATTTCAAATATGATTATTCTTTAATTTTAACTTTAACTTTAATTTTAATCTTTAACTATATTATTTATTTCTACATATTTTATATACTTTATTTTATTAAAAACATGAAATCTAGCCACTAAATATTAAAGAAATAATACATTGAAAATTTATGTTGATTAACCAGTACATTTTGCATCTTAATTATATGGATATTCAAAGTCTAAATTGTCTTTAATCTAACATTAAAAGTATTTCTAGGGCAGAAAATGGAATGATGAAAATGAGATGTTCCACCTACATAAAAGCATAATGTTATGAAACATTAAATCTGCTGCAGTTGGAAACACATTTATGGGAGGAACACATAATAAAATCACTCAGAGGATTTCTCCTTTTGGTTTGGGTTCATTTTTTTTTTTTATGAGAGTAATGTTACTAAAACAGCCAATGAGCCAGTAAATGTCACTTCTGGGTGACCAAAGACCATAGTGAAGGCCAGGTGTTGTCCTATCCCAAATGTTGCGCTCCATCTCACTGATCGCTACTCCTACTACAAGGATGGAACAGATTTGGTAAGAAGTGTATTTTTAATCAGAGAGTTGCAAACTTCTTACGTTCATATTTAACCTTTACTGCCAATCTGTATTGTGTTTGTTACTTAAAATGCACCCCACAGACTTGGCAGCAGTATCATCACATAAAATTTACTGGAAAAGAAAATATTAGACCTTACTTTAGGCTTACGTTTTATTATGATCCTCAGTAACATTCTAAATAATCGACCCACATTTCTAGGCAAGTGATATATGACCATTATTAGTAGCATATTTATAGTGACCCTAAAATTTAGTTTTAAATGTCAATCTTTTTTTTTCTTTTATTGAAAATAATTTTTTTCTCAATTAATATATTCTGGTAATGATTTCCATTCCCTCTATGCCTCTCATTTTTCTTCATGTCCCCTCTCATCTAGATCCACCCCCATTCTTTCTTTCTTTAGAAAACAAACATGTTTTTAAGAGATAATGATAAAATAAAATAAAAACTAACACAACAGAATTAGACAATATAGAAGGAAAAGAGCTCAAAAGAAGGCCCAATAAACAGACATCATTTATTCATACACTTGGGAATCCCATAAAAATACCAAACTGGAAACCATAATGTATATATGGCTGTAGGTTAATAGAGAGGATATATAGGTATAAAAATAATGAGATAAAATTTTAAAAATGGTAAAATGGCAAATGGTAGTAGCTTTTCTTGTTTTGTTTTGTTTTGCTTTGATTTTTTTTAAGACAGGAACCTCCAAAGATGCCTTTGAATTCATTTGATGTTTACGTTTATGCCACTGGGGATGCTGCCTCTACCTAGGGGACTCTTTTTTCCCCTAATGACACTTTCGTGGAGGAAAGTAAATTTTCATTCTGAAATTGTTAAATATCAACTTTCAAAAACCTATAATCACTTGAGAAAGTTTTTAGTTGATGGATTTTCTAGCTGAGGTTGGCCTGTGGGCTCATGTGAGGGATGGTCTTGTCAACTGAATTAAGCAGACAGAGCCCACTATTGGAGACACCATTTCACAGTGTGGGCTCTCGATTCCTATAGGAGAAGAAAATTCCTAAAAATGCATTTTGGCAAAGTGGGCAGACTTGTTTTTCTCTCTGCTTTTTGACAGTGGGTGTGATGTGGCTTATTGAGTTCTTGCCTTGCCTTTCCCAAAATGCTGGTCTGAAACTTGGAATTATAAGGTGAATGCAAACTTTGCTCTGCTACCATGCCTTTGTCATTTTCAATAGAGATGAAGCTAACATGGAAATGGGGTTATTCCAGTGATGAACCAGGCCATTTTGATTTTGAGCCTTTGGAAGACTTTGAAAGTTTGGGCTAAAATCTGTTAAGGTTTCAGAGTTTAATGAGCCGTGTTAGTGGTATCTTGAAATATAAGAGTACTTGGCAAAGTAGTTCAGGCTTAACATGAGGTTTCAGAGATAAGCAAAGGCTTTTATTGTTTAAAGAAGGAGCTAGGCTAAGGTTTCTTCATGTGATATTTTGTAAAAGCCCCTGTATTTCTTACTAAAGTAGGACTGGAGAACGTGCAGTGATTGTCAAAGGGATCAATACCAGTGAGGTGAAATTTGTGTTTCGTCCGCCCAACAGGAACTGTGTCCTTTAGTCAGCATATATAAGCTGTTCTCTAAATGGGCCAGGCTACACCTTGGCGTTGTGAAAGCCTCGTCCATGTTTTATGTCTAAACACATAAAAGATGCAAGGCTGAGATAATTATGGAGCAAAACTGAGGCTCCACACTTTGGAGTATTTTAAGAATACTCAAACACCGGCTCTGAGTAGCTATTATTAAGAGAGAAGCCTCAAACGCATGAAAGTCTTCAGAATACAGACAACACAAATACTGTGAGACATTTGATACGAAAAGCTGTAATTGTGGGGTGGATTTGTCCTAGAATGGAAGGTGTGTGTTCTACAAAAGGCAGAGCTGGGGAAGGGAGACTCACAAGGCCTTTTGAATCCAGATACGAGTTATTGCCAGATATGAGGATTTCAGCTACAGGATGTGAGTTACACTGCTGAATTGTGGCTTTGTTTAAATGTGATTTTTTACATTATCCATTTCCTTACTTTTTGAATGATAACTATGTGTTATCTTTTTGTTTTATAGTGATACAATTAAAACACTTTGAATTTTTAAAACATTTTTAGAGTAAAATAGCCACATTATTTCCTATTTACTTTTCTGATTCTGAACATTCACATTCAACCACCATACACACACACACAAACACACACACACAAACACACACACACATATCTTTTCTTCCTTATGAAGGATATTATTTTGTGTTTTGTCTAGTTTGTACAAAATTATTCAAATGAAGGAAAAATCTTCAAATATTAATTTAGTTAGAAAACTGTAGTTTAAATTGACATTAGATGAAACCAAGAGATCAGTCTAAATTTTTCTTCATAAGCATATCTACAGGGATATACTTGAGATACAATTTCAGAGCAGGCATATTGGTAAACTCTTAAATGCTCTTATATCTATACTAATGTATACTTACAATTGTCATCATGCAAATGGGCATTATGACTTTGGAATAGTGTGTATATCTATAATCCAATATGTTCAACCAACCATCACCTAATATCCTTGTGTAATTTATTTGATAGAAGAAAAGAAGCTTATGAAACAGTGGCAAATATACATGGATAGTATATTAATTAAAATATTTAAATATTAATACATGAAAGTTGTGTGTTTCTATAGACAAACATGCATGTGTATATATATGTATGTATATACATATATAATATCTTGAATAAAATAGAGCTTAAATATGACTATGCTGGCAGGTTTATAATTGTATATAGTAACATTTCTCTAGTTCTGTAAATGAAAAGAGCAAGAAGTAAGCAGACATTTGCAAACTAACTTATAAAATTGAGATTGTTTTTTTCCAATTAATGTAAGACATTATGATTAGTGAAGAAAATTTATTCTGAAGGACATAAATAGAAATTTTAGAGAAATTATTGTAAGTGAATAGCAATTTTCAAACAAGAGAATATCGCATCAGGCAAAATATTAGAAATAAACTAAGGATCAGTATTTGAGGTAAACCACTAGGGAGTCATTGTTTTAAAAACAGTGTGATGTTCAGTGTAGTGTAAATTATTTAAATGAAATGTGTTTAAAATGTGGAAGCGGTACGTTCTCGTTTGTGAAAGCTCAATATACTTGTGGTTTGCTACTACATACATTTTTTTCTATTCCCATAGAGACTCCTTCCATTAATTTCTCTGGATGTTAAACTAAAAATATCTAAACTCATAAGCCTGTGATTCTCGTGAAATCTTTCTTTAGTGCCACACCGAATAACTCTCAGGCTGTGCAAATAAATTAGAGATTATGTGAACACACCAAATCATGATCTGGAAGTTAAGCGTTTCAAAACCTAGGGAAGAGAGTTCTAAAACTTGGAGGAACATTACAGATGGTTTTCAACCATCGCACAAGTCTGTAAGAGTTGAGACTGAGGTTCGGGAATGTTAAATGGTCTTAAACTTACTCTAATTGAGTCAACAGATGCTATCATCTTCTATTCAGCACCTGCTATAGGCAATTTTCAAACATATGGCCAGAGAGACAAACTTCTTAGAGGAGGTCTTCACCAGCATTCAGCTTGTCTTTAATTTCTAACCATGTATTAGCCCCAAACATCAGAAATCAAAGGACCCAGAACCTATTATCTATCTCAACCTCCCACAGACATGCTGTTGTGGAGACAGTTAACTCAGTTCAACAGTGTCTTGATTGTTTTCCTCTCCGTAGTAGGCATGATGCTCAACATGATAGACACAGTGATAAAAGCAACAGTCAAGCCTTGTCTGCACTGGGTATAAAGCCTAGAAAAATGACCAAAAATATGAATGAAGAAAGTAAATTTAAACACAGCAATCTGTATTAGATGGAACTACATGCCATTTATAATTGTATGTAACCAATACAAGTGCTCTTTTTGGGACTGAATTTGATTAAAAAATAGAAATCTTATGCAAGAGAAGTTACAGGTAGTTTGGGGAACAAGTATACACTATATCTGTTACATTTGACATTTCCCTTTTTGTAAATTTTCAGCAGGCATTTTCGTTTTCAATGTATTTCCCATGGATTGCCAAAATAGAATTAATTTTTTCTTAGTTCATTATTTTAAGAAATCAGCTTACATTTGCTATATTTAATATAGCTTGCCAATATGCCCATGTCACTAGGGCAATGCCTTATCATTTACTAAATTTGTTAATGAATACAAAATACAAATACACTTTATTCTAGACCAATGTTTGCAGGGGACTTTATTTTATAGTTTCTCTTTAAATGAACACAACTTCTCCTCAATCTGCAAACTAATGAACATATTCTGATGGTTCCTAACTTTAAGTAAAATTCATTCCAATGAGCTATCTGATATACAAGCTTTTACAAACCACCTTTACACCTCTCAGAGTGCTATACGTCTATTGTCCTTGCTACAATGCTATTCTGTGCACATATAATTATCTGCTTTCATTCAACCTGTGCAGCTTACGTAGCTGTTTCTTTGTATTCTGGCCAGATCCCCTGTAGCAGCAATTCGTGAACTATGGTGCTAGCCAACCAACTTCAAGGATCATTTATTGTTCTTTCCCTAGGAATAAAATAGTCTGTCTTCATGGAGCCCTGTAGTAACTTTGCACTCTTTTCTAGCTAGGTAATCTATGAAGGAAGAGTCTTCTTAAATCCCCTGACTCCTTCCTACGTGTTTCACTATATATTTGTACATATAGAGTATAATTTTTATTCATTTTAATGGTTAAATTTCTAACAGTCTCTGGAGAAAAATGACATCTAAGTAACCAAAAAGAACTTATTTTTCATTTACTCTATGAAGACAGTTTTACATATTATCTAAAAAACCATAAACTCAGTAAATATTAAGAAACAAGGCAATAAATATTCTTTCAGCATATTAATAAATACAGCCTTCTTTCAAAACAGTTTCTTGGATATGTAAAACTGGAGAGTAGATTTATACTCATACAATTTTATCATTAATTAATGTAGTGTTCCAAATAAATTTTTAGCGATAAAAATGACTTCTTACAAAGTACCAAGAAAGGAAAATGACTAACACTGGCAGACAAACTCCTCTATCTTCTGTTGTGTTTTACTCACCATCAAGGAGACCTTATATTCCACTAAAGATAACCAATCATTAATAATAGAGATATAATTGAACATGAAGAGAATAAGATTGGTTAATTCTTTCAGTGACTGAATTATTGGCTTAAAAATTTAAGTTTTGGAGATAAACCTTTGGTATTTTGAATACCTAATATGCGGAAGGAAAAGAATTTGGCTAGTACATTATTATTGGTAATGTTTATTGGCTGGAGTTCTTGTAGAAAACACAACATTAAGTACTAAATACCTGAGATGGGATCCTGATCCAAGAATTTCTTATAATTTGTTTGAAATGTAAGTAATACATCCATTAATCAAGTCATTAGACAGAAGGCATAGGACATCCTATCTGTTTCTTCTGAAGAACACTATGGGTTCACCCACTTCATTCAAGGAAGCTAAATGAAATGCTAGATATATAATGCACAATTTAATGTTTATTTCATTATATTATTTGAGTATAACAATTGGGATATCAAATATAAAGCTTAATTTTACTTTTATTATCTATTAGAGCACTACAATTAAAAATATGGGACTATGGTAAGACTGTCATTAAATATAGAAAGTGTACAAAGGAAGTAAATAATTACATATTATTGATTAATATGTAATAATAATTACAGATCATTGATTAGTAAATGATACATGCTTTCTTAAGGAGGAAAAAATAAATTCTACCAAAATATAAAGAATAGCAAATACAATTACGTTTATAACATTAATGACCAATACCCAATAGATACTGAGTAGAGGAAAAATGACATTATTTGATGATAATCATTGTGTTAAAAGGATTAAACTTTAATGATTACCGAGGAATACAGATAAGATCAAAATACAAATTTAGCCAGGGTGCCTGACTATCTACTCAGAGTCGCAACGTTTGAAGAATTGCATTAAATTCTTTTTTATTTTCATCTTCATTTTTTCTTTTATTAAATATTGATTTTTCTATTCATTGTATTCTGATTATTGTTTTTCCTATCACAGCTCTTCCTAGTTCCTCTAAACCTCTCCTTTACCCTGGATTCAAACCCTATCTGCTTCTCATTAAAAGACAGGCAGGTATTAGAGATTTTTTACCATAAACATGATCTTTTTACCTTTTTGCTACAAGTTGCTTCTTCCTGCAGTGATGTGCCTCAAATTTTAAACAAGACAATGTTCCAGCAATAAAGAAACATTAGAGTGTCCTTTCAAGCAGCCGCTGTGCCTGCGTTAAAGTCATGTGAATTATGGCACAAAACAGTCAATAAGAGCTATGGAAATCAACCTCGGGCTGGGCCATCTGTGTGACAGGCATGACTCCAGGTCAAACATCTGCTTTGTCAAACAAACTTATAAATGACATCTGTGTAACTGCATTTGATTTGCAGGGATAAAATTGCAGAATATTTTTGTATTGTCAAATTATATGCACCCATGCAAATTTATCTATTTCTAAAATGTAGATACATTTTGACTCATGTAATGGCTCAATTATTCCGTGCCAATTTAAATATTTGTTGGGTTAAAGATATTAGTTGATACCCATGTATTAATTTTTGTGGGGGTTTACTGACATCAAGGTGACATCTATATGAGACCAATAGCTCATACTCCCTAGATGTTATGTATTGCCAAGAAAGAAGAGAAATGTTGTAATACTTTATCAATACTAAGATCTTAATAATGGTTTCTATTACTGTGACATAGCACCATTACAATGAGAAGTCTTATTTTAATTATAAAAGCAACGTTATTTTGCTATAGATCCTAGTTCCCTCTCCCTTCCATTCTCCTGCTCCCTGCATTTTCTCCACACTCACTCCCCATTTACTCCTCAGAGAGAGTGAGTTCTCCCATGGGGAATCTACAAAGTCTGTCATATTACTCTAGGCAGGTCCTTGCTCCCCTCCACCCCCCTGTATCTAGGCTGTACAAGGTATCCCTCCATAAGGAATGGTCTCCAGAGAGCAGTTCATAAGCTCAGGATAAACACTGGTTCCACTGCTAGTGGCAGCACAAATTACCCAAGTCACACAACTGTCACCCACAGTCAAAATACCTATTTTGGTCTTATGCAGGTTCCCCAACTGTCCTTCCCTGGTGGGGGCAGGAGGAATTGCTTGTATGTCCATCTTCAGGTTCTTGTCTGTCTTCCCTGAAGTTGTGAACTCTAGGCTGTTTGTTCTTTGTTTTATGTCTAATATTTACTTATGAGTCAGTGCACACCATGTTTGTCTTTCTGTATTTGAGATACCTCACTCAGGATTGTTCTTTCTAGTTCCATCCATTTCCCTGCAAATTTCAAGATGTCATTGCTTTTTCCTGCTGAGCAGTGCTCTGTTGTATAAATGTACCACATCTTTTAAAAACATTTTTTTGTTGAGGGGAATCTTGGTTGTTTCCAGGTTCTTCCTATTACAAATAATGCTGCTATGAATATAGCTGAGCAAATCCCCTTGTGCTATGAGTGTACATCCTTTGAATATATGACCAAAAGTGGTATTGATGAAAAGATCTTCACCACTCCCACATATGACAGAGGGCTGATCTCCAAAATATACAAAGAACTCAAGAAACTTGATATCAAAATATCAAATAATGCAATTAAAACAATGGAGTACAGATCTAATTAGAGTATTCTCTACAGATGTTCCTCAAATTGCCTAAAGGCACCTAAGGAACTGCTCAACATTCTTAACGATCAGAAAATGTGAATCAAAACAACTTTTACCATCTTACACCTATTAGAATGGATAACTAAGATAAAATACACCAATGAAGGTTTGTGCTGGAGAGGATGTGGAGTAAAAGGAACACCCTCCATTGCTGATGGGAGTGCAATCTTGTACTTGAACATCATTATGACTGTTTCTCAGAATATTGGGAATAAATCTCCCTCAGGACCTAGCAATACCATTCTTGACAACTCTTATAAAGGAAAACATTTAATTCAGGCTGATTTACAGTTTCTGAGGTTTAGTGCACTATCTTCTGACCACATAAAGACAGACATAATGCAGGGAAAGAATTTGAGAATCCTAAATAATAATCTGCAGGTAGCAGATTCAACTGTATGTCACACCAAGCATAGCTCGAGACCACAATGCCTACCACCACAGTGTCACACTTCCTCCAACAAGACCACACTTATTCTGACAAAGTCACACCTCCTATAGTGCCACTCCCTCTGGGGATCATTTTCTTTCAAATCACGACAATGATTAAGACAATTTTTTTTTTCTATTAGAGATCATCAGGAATAGCCAATACTTACAAATTCACTTCACTTTCTCTGGTTGATTTTCTTACTTATATACTCAACTTATGTTGCTCTCTACTAGTTTTACTATTTTATACAAGTTTGTTTATTTATAAACTAAGAGTGGAATCCTTAACATATTCATAATACCTCTCATTAATAACATAGAGCATATTTAAAATACAGTAGAAAAGACAACTAAATCAATGTAGTAAGACTTTGGTAACACACACACACAGAGAGAGACACACACCACAATATTCTGCATGCCCTTCCTAGATATTTTCTGTAAATGACCAAAAGGATTAGCTTCCTATCTTCTCTCTCCAGTATCTTTAAGTTACGTTGGTGGCCTATTTTGAGAACCCTGGGGATTTGTAAACAACATTGCTTTTTTGTAAGCAACATGACTTTTTTGCAATTATCATAAACATATATTTAACCTAGCACTGCAAAAGAGTAGAATTTAAATCCTTCTTCCTCTGAAGTCATCATTTTGTAACAACCAGAATCAAAAAATATTTAAGAGACAAGAACCAGGGATGTTTATTTTTATCTACAGTACTGATAACAGAAAACTTCATCTTTCAAGGTGAATTTTAATGAACTGCATTAAGCTTCTGAGGTTAGATTCCAATAATCTAATGAACCTTGGCATTATAAAATACCTTACTTTCTTTTGAACAAAATAAGACTCAAAGAAAATAAAATAAGGAGAATCACAGATTTAAAGAAATAAATCTATACTAGAGCCCCAATGAAGAACTGTGCCACCTGCATCTTCTGTTTCTTCACTCCACATATTTGACATGATAGAAGGCTATTTCCCCATTTTTTGTAATTACAATGATCTCTATATCAGATATTTATATCAATATGTAATGACAAATTCTTTTCAGAGTGTCAAAAAATAACATATTTTAATCACATCAAATAACACATATAGGGTTTAAAAATAAGTTCAAAATATATTGGTAATGGACAATTTTATATATTTGATTCAATGATTATTAGAAAAAATGACTTTTTAAAGAAAGATGCAGGACTAAATTTCATATGTATAATGTGTAGATATTTTAATTATATTCTTCATTGCTGAGACAAACTTCTGAGAGACACAATTCAGGGAATTATGATTTAATTTATGTCAGCCTTATAGTGAAGGAGGTATAGCAGAGTTTATGGTTTGAGTGACTATATTACATGGCAGGAGTAACATGAATTGGCTCTTCTTTTTTTTTTTATGAATTGGCTCTTTCACATTTGTTTTGACCATGCAGCCAAGTGCTTGGGTCAGAATCAGGTTTTTCCCCCACATGCTAGCCCCACTACTGTGCCTTTACCAGTTACAGCCTCATACCATAACCTGAAGACTCCATACTGTTGCACCATAGCACCACCAGGAGGGTACCAAGTATTCAAGCATATAATACAATGGGAAATATTTCACACTAAAACCCTAGCAATAAGTGAGATTGCTAACCCTATATAGTAGGTATAGGAGGGTCCACCTTTATTTCTGTTGCTTTCATTGGTTAAATAAAGACTCTGCCTGGCTTGTAAGATAGGTCAGCCCTTAGGTGGGCAGAGTAGATAGAATGGAAGTTTTGGGAAGAAAGGAAGTGGGAGAGCCGCCATGATCCTGCGCCCAAGATGGACGTACCTTAGAACCGTCCGGTAAGTCACCACTTGTGGTGACATACAGACTTTTATAATGGGTTAGTTTAGATGTGAGAGCTAGCAAAGAAAAGGCTAATGAAAATGTTCAAGGCAGTATTTAAATTAATATAATTGTCATGTGGTTATTTCGGGAATAAGCAAGCAATCAGCAGCTGAACAGGCCGGCAGCTAGAGGCTGGGAGCTGGGTGCCGGGAACACAACCCTCACCCCCCCTTTATACAACAAGTATGAATAAGTAAATAATTAAATGTGAATGTTCTAAGAAAGTAAATAATCCCCCCATTTATATATGTAATACGGAGAATAGTAATAAAGCATTATTTTTAGAAATAATACATACTAGTCTGTCCATAACTTAATGAATTATATTTACTTTTATGAGTTGATATAAAGACTTGATTGTGGTTGTCAATACATGAAAATAGTAACTGGATTTTGATTGATGAATAAGGAGACTACAGAAGCAAAGCAGAAAAACAAACCCAGCTTAAATCAGACTACTACAAATTAATCATTTGTTTCAGCAGAATAGATAGAAAAGCCATAGGCACATTAAAATTACATGATTAAAAACACAAAAAGCAGAAAAGTAATGATAGAATTTAGAGACATAAATAATTTTCCAAAGTCAATGATACCCAGACTTCTAAAAAAAAATGAGTGTGTTTTGTAATAGGTGATGCTGTAGGCCATCATCCAATCCTGATGGGAGATACATTATGTTATTGATCAGTTGATTTGATCAAAGATTAAATGTGGAATTCTACTGGATAGTTTTATATCCACTTGACACAAGTGAATATCTAAGAAGAGGAAACCTGATTTAAGAAATGCCTGCATAAAATCAGGTAATAAGCAGTCCTTGTTCCAATTCCTGTTCTGACTTTCTTTGGTAATGAACAGTGATGTGGAAGTGTAAGTCAAATAAACCCTTTGCATTCACCTCCACTCCAAGTTACTTTGGTAACAGTGTTTCATCGCAGCAATAAAAAAACCCAACTAATACAGGCAGTAACGTGATAAAATATGTATGTCTTATTATTTAGATTTCAAAATCAACATTCAGGACCTTTTGTTCTTTCACGTTATTTTCATGAGATGCCTTGTGTACTTCCTATTGATGCTAATCAACGGCAGACAGTAATATTTTATATTGTTTGAAGGCAAAAACATGTTTCTTAAACACAACATATTGTATACCAATATATAATATATGCATAATAACATTACAGTAATGCCTTATATTTAAAAGAAAATGCAAATTAAGAGAGATAGTTCAGTTGGTAAAGCTTCTGCTTCCACTCATAAAGAACTGAGGTTGGATTCCTAGTATCCATGTTAAAAAAATGATGCTGTATGTCTGAAATATGTGTGCAGAGGAAGTGGAGAGCCAGGTGGTCCAGATCATTGATTAGCAACTCTACCTGAATAGTAAATCTCCAAGTAAAATGAGAGATATTGTTTTACAGTATAACATAGAATAGAATAATATAGGAAGATAACCAATATGAACACAACTACATGAACATGGACACCAAATGCACCCACACCCCAACACATACACACCAACATACACACACACACACACACACACCTCACACAAAGAGTATGCAATGTGTCAAATCAATGAATGAAATATAAGACATTAACTATTCAATACTATTAATATAAATGTATTATTTACTTTCACTTCTAATGATATTGAAATATATTGAAATCTTTAATAAAACTCAAATAAATAATGTAAAATCACTTATCATAATGCTGTGCTGTCGTATTTTATAAATGTTTTATACTTATATTAGCATCATTTGTTTTTATTACAAATACATTGAACAGTTACTATTTTAATCTCAGTTTATACCTGAAGAAACCATGCACAAACTATTTCACAACTCCCCAAATTTGCTAAAGTAGCAAACTGTGAAATATACCATTGGTGACATCTCTCTCCAGTGACTATGCTTTTAAAGATTCTGCTAACTGGACGTAGTACTAGACTGGCTTTTATTTATTTACATTTACACTTCTCTTGATCCTCATTGGAGAAGTTTCTGTTTGTAGTAGATGGTGAGTCCACAATAGTCCAAGGAGCAGATGATAAGAGACTGAGAAATGGTCACGCCTAGGTGTGACATCTGTATTACACCCTTTCCTAAGACTCACTGATCATTGAAAAAGATGGGACTGAAAAAGTGTAAGAGTCAGGAGCAGAAAATGAGTATAAAAAGAAATAGTGTCCTCTAGACTAGCCAGAGCAGCTGTAGATATGAACTCATGATGGTTATGACAGCATACATGACTGTGTAGTTGTTGGCAATGGATAGGTGCTGAGGGAAAGAAGCTGTGCTCTTTAAGAGTCTAGCACTGTTAAGTCAACCATTAAGGTCACACATCCCAGGTTATATGGTTAACACAAATTGTGCATGATGGTGTGGGATGGGAGGACATAATAATTGTTTGAGTAGGGAAGGAAATCTGGGAGGAGCTGTGGCAGAAAACAATGAATATGATATAGAAAACATACAGAATTCTCAAAGAAATCTAAGCACACACACACACAATGAAATAACATTCAACATTATTTTGCTTTATTCTGTGTGCGTTGCTGTGTGTCTGTGTGCATGCATCTGCATGTATCTTAAAGATGGGATATAGATCATTATATGTAATAAGCTAGTGTTCTCAGTCTTAGAGTAGCTTTTTTCCTTATTTTAGTCATTTTTATCAGGATTTTGAAATATTATAATGATGTGCTGTGTTATGTAAGTCATGACCAAAATGAAATAGTTGAATAATGCTACGTATGCTTTTTCTGTTTTACTTTAAAAAAAACACCAATTCAAATTCCCACTTTTTAAATGTGAAATCATCTCAAGGAAATCTTATGCAGGAAACAATGAAACAGAATCTCATGTGACTATAAATCACAACAAAACAATGATAATACAGGATGAACTTCTCAATTTCAACTTTTTGCAAAATATATCATAATGACTAATAAGCTATGATTGTCATTCTACAAATGAAAATCACAGCTAAGAAACAGGATTGATTTGGAAACAACTCAAACACACAAAACAACCATGTGTTCTTTGAGGTTATAATAATTTATAGTTATTTTTAAGAAAATCTCTGTATTAACTTAGGGGAGAGGATGATCTTTATTTTTTATTTATTTTTTTTACATCTGGATGTTCTGCACGCATGTGTTTCTACTCATCACACACATGCAGTGCCTACAGAGGTATGATATACCAGAGAACTGGGATTAAAGATGGTCCCCAGCTGCCACGTGGGTGCTGAAAATTGGAGCCATGGGCTCTGGAAAGGCAGTCAATTCTCCTACCCAATGATCCATTTCAAAAGCCTCTAAATTTATTTATTTTTTTATGTTTGCTACACTTGGAAAATTTTTTGTACTTACTTTATGTTTACTAAAATGATATTTCTTAGCATATAAAAATTACTGTCTTTATGTTATATTTTTCATGTTTTGTGATTTTGCCCAAATATATTGATGGACATCTTACTATAGCAATTCAAAGTCTATAACACTGAATTTTCTGCTCATATTGCCAATCTTTGGTATAACAAACTCACAATCAGCAGAGATCTCCCCCAGTTTTATTAAGTGGTAAATAAAACTTTGAGAGTGTTCAAAAATGTTTTATGTAACATTCATAAGAAAAACTAATCCTAATCTTAGAATATAAGCATATTGTGGAGTTTTTCCACATTGTTTCCAAAGACTTAACATTTTTTAAGGAAAAGAATTCTGACATCATTCTTGACTTGACTTTTACACATTTCTGAGCCTTATTTGTACTTTAAGTACATCTACCAATTATCTCTTGCTTGCAGTGAAAGGTTATTGAGCATTTACCTTGATTTAGGTCCTTTTTGGTTTTAAGGGTCTAGTATAAAATAACTAAGTGCTCACTTCCACTTTCGATTCTGTGATGGTGAGGTAAAAAGTGACCAACTAATACAGAGTATATAACTTGTAGAAACCTTGTGGTAACGAAATCATGCTTTAGGGGATGTAATTGAATATAAATACCACCTTGAAATTCTAATAAATATCTTTTTCATAAAAGATCACAGTTCTGAACAAAATGGGAACAAAATCTGATACATATAAATGTGTAAAAGATGTACATTTAAAATATAAGGGAAGCCAGATTCAGATTCCCTGATACAGACTTGGGGTTGAGGTAGATAAAAATCACCAAGAGACCTGTGGAACAGAGCAAAATAACAAACCAAACAAATAAAAACTATAAAGCCACTGGGGTCCTAATTCTTCAGCAGCTTAGGAGTCAGTAACTTTATAACTCGTGACTCTTTGCCTCAACTTAACATTATTTTAATATTCTTTTAATTTTTTTTTGATTCTTTGTGGATTTCTCATCATGAATCATGATACACTGGCGCTCCCCTTGGATATCTTGTCCTGTGTCATGGTTTGGCTCTATAGGTTCGTTCCTTCACATGCTCCTGCAGTTCATCCATGAAGTGGATGTTGAGTTGGGTCAACTCATATCCACTAGTGAGGTGTATAGCCCTCTCTCTTGATTGCTATAGGGGACAAATGGGTATCGGGGAGTTTGTGTCAGCTGGCCTGCATTCAAGCCCTCTGAGCTGGCTCACAGGTGCCCCTAAGAAGATTGTCAGTTCTAGTGTGCTGCTCAAATGGGATGCAGGATCCACTGTCTTATGTGCTGCAGCAGGTGAGGGGCAGGGATAGTTCTCCCATTCGTGTGACCCAGGGATCAGCTCTCTCCCCTCCCAGAAGTGGTAACGGGTAAGAGCCAGAAGGCATCTTTCTCTTACCCGTTGCCTCCACATGACAGATGAAGGGTCAGTTCTCCTGTTCTCTGATGATCTCAGGCTCTGTTCACTTTAAACACCCCCCGAAAGGGTCATTTCTGATATCCGGTTCAGGTGAGGTGCACCCCACGGTGAGGGCTATCTTTCTCGAGTGTGTCTATGTGGGGGATCTCCTGCTGCATTTCAAGCAAGTGGCAGGGCCATCTATACCAGAATCACTGAGTGGCGAGACCAACTCAACACAGCCCTCAGATTTTAGCACACACGATTTTCTGTGACATCTGTGGTTTCATAAACATCATCACAGACCCCCGTTGAAACAAGTCCAAGGACTTACACATGGTCCTTCTGCCACAGCTCTATCCCAGATATTAACATGGCCCCAGAGGCAGCACAGGTCACCCAGATCAGTAGGGCCCTGCAAGCGGCATGGCTCTTGGACACCAACATGTTTTCAGGTAACTGACCCGGACATCCACAAGGCCCATGGTGGCAGCAGAAATCGAGAACATCAGCTGTCCTACTCTGACTGGACATGGCCTTAGGCAGCAGCCCTCTCCCGTGTACACCATGGCCTCAGCTGACATGGTCGGCCTTGCAAATTGCCATAGTCCCAGACACCAACATGGTCACTGACTGTGGCCTACACTTTAGACATCCACGTAGACTTAGTTACAACATGGGCCAGAGAAATCAAAACAACCCTTGTTTGTGGAATGGCCATGGACTCAGACAGCAACAGATCAGGAATGGATTTGACCACAGCCACAGGTGCCATTACAGGCCCCTCAGATAGGCACAGTACCCATGGTAACATGGCCTTTGGATACTAATAAGGCCCCAGCTGGTTGCCCAGACTACAGGGCTTTGCACAGCCCTCAGTGGCAAAAGGAGCAACAGACATCAACACAAGGCTCCTTGGCTTCTTCAGAGTTCCACACCTGAAATTGACCCTTGGCAACAGCCAAGGTTTGAACATCACCTTGAACTTGGGTGGCTAGGAGTCTAGTCATGTCAGTCTATTCCTCACTACCCTCACCTTTTCAGATCTTTCACCAGCCCACAAACAATTCTGCCTCTCTTTCTCTTCCAATACCTACCTTGCACTCATTCACCTTAATCATGTCTGACAGCCCTGCACCTGGTGGGCTCCTGATTGAGACCTGCTCTCCCCATTTGGAAGGCATGGTGTGGAGCTCAGTTTATACCATTTTGAAAATAAATAAAAACATATAAATGCTGGAAAAATAAAACCCAATAAAAACATGCAGCCTTTCTTCTGTTTGGCCAATTTTACTAGCATTTTACACAATTATATCACACTGTGTGCAACCATTGTAATTTGCCTGCATGTGGGTTTCCTCCCAAGGCATTAAGAGACAATTGCCTACGGGATGGTTTTTATTTGTATTTAAATATGTATTTCATACAGATATTTTCAAATGTAACCAACCAGACTCATGCTTTCAACGTCAATGAATTTATTTTGGAATCAACAACATGTAATCAACTGTTTATATTCTAGCTCAGTCAATAGACATAATAATGCCATGTATTGCAATTTCTTGTCTTTATCACAAGATTTAAGGAAGTGTCATGCATCCTTTAAAACATTTTTATTAATTTCTTCATACAATGTACTTCAATTGAATTCTTTTCATTCCCTCAATGTTCATATCTTTTCTGCCTCTTACCCACCAACCCACCAAACTTTGGGTATCCTCTCTCAATCTCACATCTCTCTCTCATATGAAAATAAAGCCAAAACAATAGAAATCAAAACAAACAAAAAACTCCCTAAAACAAAACAAAGTTAACACACGAGGATCCTGGAGTCTCATTTGCAGTGGCCTACTGGTTTTCCATTTTCCAGCAGATACCAATTGCAAGTGACCCCTGACAAAGAGTGGAAATCTGTGCCTTCTTGCTTCCTTGCAGGAGTTTAGTCTGGTTTAAACCTGTGCATGCCTTGTACATTCTGTCTCAATCTCCACGAGTTCAAATGCTACATTTGCAAGCATCTATTTCTTGAAGCCATGCGCCACCTCTGGCTCTTATTGTATTTTTACCTCCTCTCCCGATTCTTGAAGAAATGGATTTGACAAAGACATTCTATTTAGATTGAGTCCTCCAATCTCTCATTCTGTGCAGATTGTACATATAGTGAGTTTCTGTGTTAATTGCCATTTACTGCAAGAAGAAGCTTTTCTGATGAGGGTTGATTGATGCTCTGATCTATGGGTGTAGAAGTATGCAATTAGAAGAAAAATTGTTGTTATGTCCCTTTACCAGATTAATAAGAGTAGTAGGTTTTTCCCTGGCCCCATTAACCTAGCCTTATGTTCTTTGCCACTCTAGTAGTGCTAAAATATGGGTTACATCTCATGGACTTGCCCTTGAGACCAATTTTGGAATGCAGTTTGTTACTTCCATAATAATTTAGACAGTACTTCACCAGCATATCTGTTTTTAGGTTGCAGCATGTACAGCAGGATGATAATGAGGATCACTATTCTTC
>JAQHUG010000185.1:3177337-3201166 GCA_028555095.1 Dicrostonyx torquatus
CACACACACACACACACACACACACACACAGAGAGAGAGAGAGAGAGAGAGAGAGAGAGAGAGAGAGAGAGAGAGAGAGAGAATATTACAAAATGAAGTAGAATCATTTTTAAATTTTCAAACTGTAGGCCAAGTTTTAATTTTCAGAAGGTCATATTGTGCATGCTTCATCATTTTTCAGCTGAGTTATAAGTTCCAACAAGGTAAAATGGTGTTATATTTGTTAGACCCCTTTGACATTTATGCCTCAAAGTTCAGTAATTATTTGATGATGGAGTAATTGCTGAAACACAGAGGCATCTCTCACTCATCATATTCAATGATTATATAATGCGGCAAATTACCTCTGATCAACTTAGCATACCCTTTTAAAGAAATAAATTCCATGAGAACTAAAGTTTTAACACTGATACTTGTCCCAATTCTGTCATGAAGAAAGGAGGGCTTGTAAGCATTTTCCTCCTATTCTGAATCAAGTGATAAAACGTTATCCCATGGCAGATGCAGCATCTCTCATTCTCAGAAACTTTAAAGCAGATATGATTGTAAAAATACCCCTTTCTATGTTATTATTTATTTTGATATACAATATACTAGTAAACATCCTGGATGTAATTAGATACTACATTTCATTACATACCCACCAAACTATCTTAATCTGATAATCATTTAATTAAAATACATAATTTCTAAAATTTATTGTATGTACCACAATCTTCTTGGCATAAAAGAAGAATTGATATTTAATACTAAAACCATATAGTATCTTATTCACATATCAAATAGCTTTTCCATCAGTTTTAACATTTAACATCATATAACAAAATTATGCCAGCAAAATCTAATGCCACATGAAATGCATTATTTAAAGGCTTAGTTTTGTGTTATTCTTAAGAGTCTTGACTGAACATATACATAAATGTCACATGAATGCTACCTGATTGCAGAAACCCCACCAGTGCATCATATTTTCCGGAACTAGAGTTATAGATGGTTCTGAGTCAACATGTAGGTGCTGAAAAGCAAACCAGGTCCTCTAGAGGAGCAGGAAGTCTTCTTAAACACTGAACCATCTCAGTAGTTCTTGTCCAATGTTTCAAGCAATGGTTACACTCTACCCTCCCAATCATTTAGTGATTTGTTTTTCTCTTAGAAAAAACAGCTGTGGCAATCTTGGTTATAGAAATTTTTTGTTTGTTCATTTATCAACAAATAATGTATTATGATTTTCTTTTTACATTAAAATATTCCTAAAAAACCTGATATTTTATTGTTAGCAAATCTCATTCTTATGAAGAGTCTTTTCACTTTTGGTACAAAAAAATGTTGCCTCTTGTGTACTTCCTTTTCAGAACCACAAGGAGATCAAAAGCATGGTTGGAATCATAGAAATAATGTTCTTATGTTCATGGACAGAAACTGAAGTGGTTGTGTTTTCATAGGACATTACAGTTGAAAAACTTAACAGTGAAATTAAGTGTTTAAAAAAAAACCCACACCTTGCAAATCTTATTCAGTACTTATTGTAACACAGTTAATTCACATATGCCTACTGCTCTGTTTTATGCTAGTTCAGCTCCATTATTTTCTGTTTAAACATTTGTCAAGACAACTTTGTGTGATGATTATCTTTTGCATTTTCATGCGGAATGAATTTACTCAGCTAACTCAATCTTTGTTTGCTCACCAGCAACACAGTGTTCTATATACTTGATTCACAAAGATGAGTCAGAGCCCTTGTTCTCAAGTCCCCAAGTTGTATAATAACGATGAAGTAGGTATAAAGAAACAGATTCATTCTGTTATATGTAATGGATGAAAAATCCAGGGGATAGGATAGCTACAGTAAGTGTTTGAAAATATTCACGAAATGCTTGCACAGACGTCTTTGAGAACATTCATTTATGTCCTATGTAAATGAAATGGTTCAAGACTGTAACAGAGAACATTATGCTTCTATAAACAGTGAGAACATGCACTTATTTGCCAAGTATTCCTTTTTACGTCTCTGACTGAGAGGTACTAGGTGCAAAACACTTTGCCTCAGTTTGATGATCTACTCTCCTAAATGATTTTTAATCATCTGGGAAATAAAACGCAGAGATGAATTTTCTTGAAGAACAAGCAACCTGAAGTTTGCTTCCCTTAGTAGATATAATTTTACAATGTTTTAAAGTGCTGTTAATTGATCTCAGCAGGACCATGCTTCATCTCTTTGATGGAATAATTATATGCAGTTCTGTTCTCAGGGTGCCCTTTTCCTTTCTTTCATTTCTTCATCCCAATATTCAATGTCCCGTTTGGTGCTTGATAAGTGGTTAAAAACCTTGCTTTTGAAAGCTATTCATTGTATTTACTACAAAATGGGAAATAATTTTAAAATCCCAGGTTGCTTTAATATATACATATCTATACTAGGTATTTCTTATTATTATTAATTTTATTTTAGTATTAGGAAATTCCATATTTAAATACTGTGTATACATCATTTCTACTCCTTTCTCTGCCCTTCCTCGTCTTATTGTACAATACTGAGCTCCTCTCATATATGTGACATCTTCATACATGTGTGTACATGCGTGTGCGAGCACACATACACACAAACGTGTTGAGTATATGTTTAGGGCTGACAAGTTGTTCTTGCTAAAATTCTGTGCGTGTGTGTGCATGTGTGTGTGTGTTTATGTATGCTGTGTTTGTGTGTGTTTGTCACTTGTGTTTTCACTACATGAAATCTATTTTTGAGCCATTTTTCAAATATGCTTGCTTATGGCTTTGAGTTTTATACCATGGTTTTGAAAACCCCAATTAAAACTCCTATTAATTGTTTGAACTCAATTTATATCTTATTTCAGGTAACAATTAATGCTAACTTCATTATGATATACATCCTAAAACCTTCTTAATTGATGCCTATATGCTTTTGCTGTTTATTGCTAATTTTTCATCTCATGTTATTATGAGGCAAACTGCATTTCATGATGATTTCTTATATTTGGTCGTCTTGGCAACAGACATGATAAGGGGCAGCAACATGCCATGACTGTACCACTATCTCAGATCGCTGCCACGGAAAAATGGTTAAACAACACTGGTGGAGTAATTATTTGATGTCCCTAGGTAACAATCTGTATCGATCTCTGGAGGTTTCAGAAGGTTTTAAATCAAGAAACTAAGGTTTCAACTGCACATTGACTATTTATTAGGTACTTTCATTAGACAACTTCCTTAAAATACTTAAGCCTGACATACATTCCCAGGACAGTGTAGAGAGTATGTGTAATATGTGTTTCATGAATCATAACTTATTATAGAAGAGAGTATGTCCATTGACTGACAACAATGCAAACTGGAATATTACTGTAGCTCAGGAAATCAGAGGAAGTAGTAACTTTAATGGTATCCATTATAAGGTAATGCATATATTGACATTAAGTATTACAAATGCTTTTTATGAGTAAATTAATTAGCGAACTTATATAATATTTCATCTTTATATATAGCATATATTCACATAAGCATGCCACTAAACTCTATTTCAGTAACAAAAATTTTCTGGAATTGTTTTCCTCTACGATTTCAAAGGTAATATTTGCTATATTCAAAATCTTTTAGAGTTTACCATGGTTTATGTTACCAAATTGCTTTCATATAAATTGAAGAGTACTTAATTTATTAGATAAAACTGTAAATGAAACCTGCAACATTCTATCTTTAAGAAAGACACACCACTTTAATTAGCTTTACTATTTATTACAGGTAGAATGGTAAGCATAAGAGGAAGGTTCCCTGAAATTTACAGACATTTGGAGAACAAAGGTTTCAGATTCATTTTCTGGGTATCTGTTCAGTCATCAAATTATCAACCCTAAAATTCATGTCTTATCTGTGAATGTGCCTCATATACATTCTAAAGTTGGATATCATGTGTAGCAAGCATATAAAATCCTTTTATTTATATTTACTTTTCATATATGTTCAAGGTCAAGCAAAATGTGTAATTAACGTAATTCTAAATTATTCCCAGAGATTCCATTTCCCCCCATTCTTTGTATGAAGGAATGAGAATGGAGTTTTCAAACTCATTACTGCATTATTTTAGTCAAAATATACTGTTTTTATCATCAGTGAACATATAGCTATTCAGCAATTGAGCCATTAATTGCAAATATGATGAGGCCACCTGACATTTACATTTGATGAATGACTTAGGAATCTGATAAATCACTTAAATCTCTGCTTTCCTTAGCAGTATTTTTCAAATATTTAAACATGATAACACTTACTGTAAACACTTGAAAAATATGCAATGATTATTTCATATATTTCTTTGTTTTGTTTTTCGATTTTTTGAGACAGGGTTTCTCTGTGGCTTTGGAGCCTGTCCTGGAACTAGCTCTTGTAGACCAGGCTGGTCTCGAACTCACAGAGATCCGCCTGCCTCTGCCTCTCGAGTGCTGGGATTAAAGGTGTGCGCCACCACCGCCCGGCTTTTCATATATTTCTTTATTCAACTAATTACCTCAACTTCCCCTCACTTTTATTGTTGAAGACTGATAAAACTTCTAAAACTTAGATAACCTGGCTGTGTGAGTTGTTAAACACTAACTTAGCATTCAAGCATGCAGTACACTGTTTTTAGTTCAAGACTATGAGAGCAGAAGAGAATGGAGAGCCACTTAGGTGGAGAACATACTTCCCACAATCAGAAAGATTGACCTTCATTCCCAGAACTTAATTAAAAGATAGATGAGCAAGACCCATCCATAAAGCAGTCCTCTAGAGACAGAAACAGAGACTCTATGGTACAACCTATCTAACTAGACTTTCAAAAATCTGCAAGTTTTGGAATCAGAAAGAGAATACGCCTCAAAAAATTAATCAAAGTAAATACAGGACGATACCGTATGCCACCTTCATGTCTCAGCATGCATATATACACTGTCCACACACACACACAGATGTGTCAACACACCTGACAAACATGCATACATACAATCCCTATAGCGCGCGCGCACACACACACACACACACACACACAGATAATGATCAATTAGAATAGTAGATAATGCAACAGTTTATGACTTTTTCTCATTTCATTTTTGTTGGACATAGACAGCTGAGAAGGAAATTGAAAATGTTGAAAAAGAACAAATTATAGGTTCCAGAGCAATATCTATAGAACTTGAATGTGAAACATACTTAATTGCGATGGGTGATTCAGGGTAAATTATATCATATTTAATATTATGTCAATTATTCAATTGAAAAACAAGGTCACTCAACAATGTCGACTTCTAAATGACAAAGAGTAGACATGTTGCAAAACTATATTCTTTGGATTTTATTTGGAAAAAACATAAATTTTATGAGTCTATGGGCTTAGATATTATTCAGTCATAAGAAGAGAGGTTAGGTAATTTGTGATGATATCACTCACTTTTCTGTTATTCATTCATCTGTAGTATATGACCTAATTTCCCTTTAAGTTCTCTGTCAAAGTAATATTCATTGTTAATTTAAATATAAGTTGAAAACAACATACAAGCCATAAAGAAGTTTGTTATCTTCACTATTCTTTCTTTCCCAAAACAATTCCTGTGAAAGCATGTGGAAATTCCTTCTTCTCCCAGATATATAACTTTATGATAATTGAAGTCCTGACCTTAATTATTTTTAGAGTGTGTATGGGAGAGAAAACATTGAGAATAAGGTCAAAAGTGGTAGTTTCATTAAAAGTATTCCTTTGTTATTACTCTACTCAAAGGATTGAGTTCTTTTTTTTTATTGTTATGAGAAAAATTTACATTTACTCCCCTTGTCCCAGGCCCTCCCGCTCCCCCAATAACCCTCCTCCCTCCCCTGCTTCCTAAAGAGGGGGCAGGGTACCCTGCCCTGTGGGAAGCCCAAGGCCCTCCCCAACTACATCCTGGCCTAAGAGGTGTGCATCCATATAGAATAGGTTCCCGAAAAGCCAATACATGCAGAAGAGATAGGTCCCAGTGCCATTATCATTGGTTTCTAAGTCAGTCCCCGCTGGCAGCCACATTCAGAGATTCCGGTTTGGTCATATGCTCATTCAGTCCTGGTCCAGCTGAATTTGATGAACTCCCAATAGATCAGGCACACTGTCTCAGTTGATGGGCCAGTCCCTCGCTATCCTGACTTCCTTGCTCATCTTTTCCCACCTTCTGCTCTTCAATTGCACATTGGGAGCTCAATCCTTTGTTCTGATGTGGATATGGGTCTCTGACTCTATCTCCATCCATCAGGTGAAATTTCTATGGTAATGATCAAGATATTCATCAGCGTGACTATGGGACAAGGCTAGTTCAGGAATCCTCTCCTCTGCTGCACAAATACCTAGCTGGGGACACCCCTGTGGACACCTGGGAACCCCTCTAGAGACATGTCTCTTGCCAATCTTAAAATTACTCCCTTAATGTAGATATCTTAATCCTTTCAAAACTTATTAACCTGAGCATCGATTCCAACAAGTATCATTTATAAATGAAAATAAAATATTTAACAATATTCTGGCACTCAGTCTGTTTGAGGTGTGATTGCATGTATACACACACAAATGCATACACACACAAACCACACACGTGTGTGTATGTGTGTGAAGGTCAGAAAGACACATTAAGTTTTATCTCTATTTCTTCTCTCTTTTCTTGAGTATCCTTCTCACTCTCAGACTGGCGCTTGCAATATTTTGGCTGGGCTGGCAGCCAGGAATTCATAGATTGTCTTGCATTCTCCATTACCACAACCAACTCTGGTTCTAAAGAGATCTGCCGCTACACCTTGATATGTACATGGGTGTAGGGGACAAAGATCCATTCCCCATGTTTATGTTGCAAACATTCTAAAGCACTGAGCCATCTCTTCAATCTGAATATTTTTTAGTTGTCCAAATCCAAAGACAATAAATTTGTTTTAAAGATTTCTAGAATTCTTCATATAGACTATGTCTTTAAAGAATTGTGAAGAAAATGGTAAAAAAAAAATATGAGGGAATAAATTGAAATTTTAGGGATAAATAGCTTTGACTGGTGATGAGCTACTATTTTCACAAACCTATGATAATCAGTTTATATTAGCTATGTTCATTAATTTTCCATATTTGTGGAATCTAAAATAACTATTATAAACTATTATAGGTATTGTTAAATAACTATAACAGCAGATAATTTACCTCTAAAACAAGTCATTATTTCAGAGATGGTTGTTCTTATTTCATTCTTTAATCAAATACAGTGATGTCAAACAGTGAGTCTTTCCATTAGCATTACCAAAAAGAATAAGGAAAATTAATTCAACTTTGGAAACGCAACAAGACTCGGGGTAGCTAGAATAGTGAGTAAAAGCATAAATGCTCAAGTTTGAATCCCTCGTAAACACTGTGACATACTTGCCTGTGCCAGTGAATCCAGTCACTGGTGAGAAAGCTTCGCCAAAATCATGAGTTTCAATTTCATTGAGAGAATGTTTCAAAGCAACAAGAAAAGGAGTAGTAGAGGAAATTATCAATTCTGCTTTGGCCACCACCCACTTTGGGTTCCACATAAACACTCATGAGCATTGATAAATGCACATGCATATTCAAAACACACACACTATCACACACACACTCACACACACATGCACGCACACACACAGCAAAGTGAGTGCATTCATAGAACATAATAATACAAAACAAAAACATAAAGAAAATATCAAAATTATTAAAAGCAAGCTATAAAGAATTATAAACCCATGTCTTACATAATTCCATTTTTGTAAAGTTTTAGCTATCTATTAATATACACGATTATATATTTTGATAACTTCAAGGTAATTGCAGTTTATAATAAGTTTGATTGACATAATGGTTTTATCAAGAACTTATTAATGCCACACATGGAATAGTAACAGAATCAAAAGGGAGCATGATTCATTTTTATTATCAGATTCTTGAAATTTGAAAAGAATATTAATTCTGAATGGTTTTAATTATCTCACCTAATATTTGACTGCTTCTAAACTACAATAAAATTATCCCTTCTGGGAAATTAACATTTGTATAGCACCAGTAGCTAAACTAATTAATCAAATTGGAATATTACCTTTTCATTCATTAATTAATTTTAGCTTAATTGATTAATGTTTATAATGCAAATTTAATATGACAGTAGTAATTTTAATATATTTATACACAGATGTATATATTATATATATGAAGTTGTGTTTTTCTGAAATTATTTCATTGATACTTCAGGGATAGCTTACTATTTTATTTTAAATGAGCTAGGTCCTGCACTTGTTATTATTATTATTATCAAATATCTAGATCAAACTAAATAAATGAGCTGAATATTAATCAAATTTCTTACATTAAATATGTTTATTTTCTACTCAGTATATTTTAAGCATTTACATATAAAATATCTTTACTCAAAATGTCCATGTTTTCTAGGTAAAGATTTGTAGTTTAGCATAAGGAGAAGCACACATCTGCTCCATCTTTCAAATATTGCTTTTAGATACCATATGAGTTGTGTTGATCTCAGCTTTAGAAAATCTATAATATTATAGTCATTGTAGATCCTGGTATGAAAATTAAATAATGTAAGACAACTAAAATTTTATAGAAAAAAAATAAGGACATTTATAAAGCAACACAATTTATTAGCATTCTCATGGTCAATCTTCCCTGCACTGAAAGAGAATATGCAAAGTTTTCAGTCCCACCCCCTTTTCTCCACAGGAAAATGATAATCACATTTTAATGTAATTTTATAATCATAAAAGGTTAAAATACATTTAAGTAAAATTAAGTTCTCTTTTCTTTCTTCTGTCTTACAGAATTGCAGAGTAGCTCCTGTGGAAATCCAGGAGTTCCACCGAAAGGAGTGCTGTATGGGACAAGGTTTGATGTTGGGGACAAGATCCGCTACAGCTGTGTGACTGGTTATATCCTTGATGGCCATCCTCAACTGACCTGTATAGCCAACTCAGTGAATACAGCTTCCTGGGATTTCCCTGTTCCCATCTGCAGAGGTAAAAAATAAATGAACACACACACAGGCACATACATCGAAAATTTGTTTAATATAATGAAACATAAGAAGCATAACTCTTTATCATCTACATATTATCTATCTCTACAACGTAGCTTTTTCTACCTTCTGTCATCTATTTAATTAGGTATTAAATACTAAATATGCAAACATACTTAATATTTGCTACAACAAAAGTATTTTTTTTGTAAACTGAACTACTTGTGTTTATAAAGATATATGGGCATTTACAATACAATGCAGGCATACATATTTTCAAATTTGCATTAGAAAATATACAGAATTTATGTTGTTTAAAAATTAGGGTTTCTTGCAGAAGCAGTCATGATCATTATAAACAAATAATTTGAGAAGAATCAACAAATCAATTGAGAAATATTGTCTATATCATTGATTCTTCTCAAATTCTCACATAATTTAGCATGGGATTATTGTGAAAATATTTACTTATATCGATGCTATAAAATTATGTATCTTATGAAGGAAACAACTATTTTGGCATTAATGAGAGCTAAATGTCTAATATCTGGAAAATAGCTCTATTAATCATTAGCTATGTACACTAGAGTCATGTCCACAAAAGTTCTGGATATCAACATTGTTAGTCTGAGCTTTCTTTCTTACTGTGTTGTATTTTATCAATCTGTTGAGATATGTTTCTCTTATTCCTCACTGAGTTGAAGCTAGGAATGTGCAACTACACATATAAAAACAGTTTTTGTCAAACAAGTGGCTGCAGATGAATAGCATATTAATTAACCAACAAAATCAACCACAGATAGCTTCTCACTTTTCATTTATTTTCATATATGTATATCAATTTAACTTTGTCCTATTCAACCCCACTCCTTTATCTTTTCTGTCCCTTCACAAAAGTCTTTATTTTCCCCCAATGGCCTCCTTCTAGTTTCAAGTGTTTATGTGTTATATATGAAGATTACCAAGTTTAATTACCATTAATTAGGTTGTGGATGCTATTTACCAGAACATGGGAAACATTCAAAGCTAAAGAAGATCCTCTCTTTCCTATTCCAACCACTACCTGCCTGTATCTTCTCAGGAGCAAGCAAGGCCTGGTGTAACCCTCTCCCACCTGTTAGAAAGTGTGATCAGGGTTGATCTTCTGCAGGTAGCTAAAGCGGCTGTAAATTCATGATCAAAACAGCCATATCCTGCCAATGAGACAGTGTTCTATGGTGCCCTTCCCTGTCCTCCTACTCTTAGGTTCTTCGATCTTCTCATATGACGTTTCCTTTGATTGCTTGATGGAAATGCCCTGTACAGAGCTGCGAACGAAACAGCACTTATTCTCAGTAGTTGAATAAGATCATATCAAGTATACAGCTTACAAACCAGGCAAACTGTCTGAATTATTACAATAGTGGTATGATTCCTTTGGATATATCTAAGAGTTTTCCGGGTAGATTTGGAATTCTGACCCTAAAAGAAAATTCACAACTGGTACTGACAATCTTGTAAAAAGCCCATAGTATGGATTCATGGACCCAAATAAGGAAGCCGCTGCTGTTGCTCTCTCCAAATGGACTGCTGTGACTATTAAACTACCTTTTCAATATCTGTGTTCATGACCCAGACGCAACTAACTTCTATGGCCAGCTGTCTCAATCAGTATTTGATTAGTCTCAGGTACATCATATCAAAATTTAAATTCAGTTATCCTTCTAGTCAATGAGATGACTCATTTTTTAAACATGAGTTCATTTTTTAAAACCGCTACAGTTGTAGCAATGCTAAATATGACAGCCTCTACTTGCTGTTTATTGTTGTATGTGGTACATGTCCAGATTCTTCCCAAGCTGGTCTCTGTGTTTTGTGGTTTCCTAGTATTGCTGTCTGCTGCCTCTGCTGAAGCTTCTGCTAAGATTATCATAGTTAGTTTTGTGCCAATCTCTTCAAACAGACAAAGAATTCAGAAGCATTGTACGTGAAAAACAGACAGTTAACTCCAGATATAAAAAAGTCAAGATTACTTAAATAACAAGTGTAGGAACTGTGAAGATCTGAGATTTTGGTTGAAAAGTTTTCTTTCAATGGCCACAAAAGAAATGCTATTCTTAGGTTACAAATAAATGAGTTTTTTAAATGAACAGTAAAACCAAGATTTAAAATATCAAAATTTTGCAATATCTATGATTTCCAAGCTCCAATTTCCAATTCTATAGCATGATACAAAAGGTGAGAAACATCTGCTCACATACTAGGAAAAAAGCCTCAGTATAAATGAGAGTTGTTCGTGACCATGTGTAGCAGTGTGCCCTTCCTTGATCTCTGGGGAGCCATTATCTCTCTCTTGCAAGGCTATAAGCAAATTTTGTCCTCAGCTCTGCGGGAAGACATTAGACTGTTTTACAAACAGATGTCTGTGTAATGATTGTCTAACACAAAGGTCAGTTGGATTGTGTTCAAAAGATGTGCAGACGTAGGAGAATGGCAAGGTATAAATGTCTCAGGACTTAAGGAGGTTAGATGGGAAGCCAGTTTTGAAACACACACAGTCTCTCTTTCTTCCAAGTCCTAGCATCATAATTTGAAACTACAAATAATTAATTTACACTTACCATAGGATAATTTATCACATAGTGAGGAGAAACGAAGTCATATATGGAACTTTGAAAAGGCATATATTGTATTCAACAGAAGCATACAAATCATTCACTAAAATTATTTCATGAACATTAAAAAGTCAGTGTTTTATGGGAACTTTATTTGAAACAAGAAATATTTTAAATATTCACAAAGGATCATCATCAACAATATTTAATATTAATCTCTGGGGACTACTTGCCCATTTCAATCCACATAATAGAGTATGGAGTTAAAAGGTGTTACTGTGATCTAAATTCTCATTTCCCACCTAATAATTAGTTCCTTCAGGATACAAAGATCATTTGTAAACTTGTGAATGGCTGCTTTGGTATAAATGATGAAGATATAGGCAGAAATGTGAAAATCACAATTGAATTAATATTAAACGGTTTTATAAGTCACCTCGGTCTCTTCCAGGACCTCGCTAGGTAAGCAGGTGTGATTATACCCTTGAACACATTACTGTTTAATGTACGCACTAAAATATGTGCATCTGGCGCCATCATCCCACTTCTCTTTTCATCTCTATTGTCCCCTTACGAAGAGACATAGAGTTAGAAAATAGTGAAAGGGAGATCAAGTATCTCTCTATCCTTCCTGGCTAATAAGAGAGCCAATGTTTCCATCCTTTTGTTCTTAGATTTCTATGCCAAGGTTCAATAATTTTTTGCCAGATTATATAACTCTTCTCTTTTCTTCTGCCTCCCAAGATCTAGCAGGCATATACTTCAACTTTCACCAAACACTCTGTGGCCTAATTTAATAAAAAGGGGCATTCTCTGTGTTGGGAAATTTTGCCTTCTGAACTTCAGTCTGCCAGGCTCACCTTTTCTTTTCCTGACTACTAAAACTAATGAGTGCATTTATACTCACTCAAATATATTCATTAAATCCTACCATGTGAAAAGCAGTATTTTATATGCTAAGGAACTAAAGATTAATTAAGAAACAACTTCTGACTTTAAGACCCCATGGTCCAAAGGGGCAGATATGTAATGTAATCAAGCAATTACAATAATGTGTGATAATTGATTTAATGGTAGGATCTTTAGAATGGTTGGGCACCTTGATGAAGGATGCATTAGTGTCTCCTAGTTGAGAGGATGGAAGTTAATCTAGGGACAGATATTTAAGTGAAGGGTTCAGAAAGGATTACTAAAAATATGAACTATATAGAGCAAGAGCATTCTATGTGAGGTAATAATTCATGTAGAAAGTACAAATTTTCCTTTCCAGCCTCAAAATTAACTCTCATGTGTTACTAATATTCACTGGCTAAGCATCATCTCTATGTCATACTTCACAGAGCACATGATCTAATTTTTCATACTCAGCTTTATCTGTCACTAGACAACACTTTTATTAAAAATTAAAGTATAGAAGACCAGTGTGTTTCCAGAGTGTTTCACTGTGATTCTGTTCAAAAGGGAATATTGAGCATAGCTTAGTCTACACCTCCTTTTCTGCTCTTTGTCACTCAATAGCATACTATTCTTTAATTTATAACCGTGCAGGGGGCTAATAATTCTGTAATGATCTGCTCATTGCTTCCCATGGCGGTTACACAGGCTCTTTCCCTGATGAAACCTTTCCTTTGATAGTTCTTCGCTGCTTCCTGGCAATGATAGTTTAATTAAGAAAGAAACAAATGTCATATCAACCTAGAGGGCATGGAGCAAGGGTTATTATGTGGAAAACCAGGAGCGACTTCATCGGCAACATATGCGAGTGTTTGAAAAAGGCAGCAAACTGCCTGCTATGCAAAACCATCTCAAAACTAAAACTTAATGCTTGGGCTCACACCTGGAGCACTTGAGTATTTGCACCCCTTACCTTTGACAGACACTTCTGTGATGTTCATTCCTAATGAGCTTTCACGCAGCTTATGTTCTCAACCCAATGCACCCAATACTTTGTACACATTAAGAGCAGTTTCAGCAACGGTGAATGAATACAGACTTTTACATTGAAAGTTCTCAGATTCGTGTTCTGCACTCAGAAAAGCATTCAGAGTCATGTACTCCCAATATGACTACAAAGTTTCTCACGAATTATAGTGCTTCATCTGAACCCTGCCCTTTGTTATAGGGGGATCAGTGTTTTAATACATAATTAATGAGCTATAGATAACTTTAGTTTGTATTGGGAATTTATGAATTTTGTATTAACTATATAATTATGAAAGGTTATTGCATCATGTGTATGTCTAGGGTATTCATATAGAAGTCCAGGAAAAGCAGTGCTCAGGCAAATGGTATGTGCACATAAAAGACTGACAGAGAAGGCTTTGATCTGCAAGGTGCCATCCTGTTGGAAAAGGTGTGATACAGTCAATTGGTGCAATGTGACTCTCAGTAAATATTTGACAGCACAGATATGTAAAAGGCTTATCAGGAAGACAGTACACTGACAAAGCGAGATAAATTTCAGGTAGTAATTACGAGTGGAAAAGCTTTCCATGTCTTATTTAGATATAGAAGTATATTTCACCCAAAATTTCATAAGAAAATAACTAATGGAGAAACAACAGCAGACTGCTCTGCTGCCCATACTATTTTCCTGCCAGAAATCTTAAGTAATTCTAGACAAAAAAAAATTAAGACCAAAATGCAGAATTTATATTAGTCATGAAATATGAGAATTGGAGAAGGAGAAATAGGATTAATATTTTAGGTAGATACTTTCCATATGTAAATTACAGCAAACATCTTGCTGTAAAAATAGTCATTCAACTCATGGGATGTGATTTATTGCACTTGTAGGACTTTATGTTCAATCTCTGGGAAACCATCTCAAAAAGCACTAGAAAATAAAATATCATTTATTCAATATGCAACATGCAAATACACATACCCACACAAGCACGCTGAGATGAAATATTTAAAACCATAAAACCAACTTAATAGACCTGGCTAGTGAAAGCGGAATTATTATTTAAAACATAAAATAGTTGTATCATACTTCAAACATCTGTTAATAATGCTGAAGCACAAAAGTAAGTTTCTAACTAAATTTGTAAATGTATTCTTTAGGCACTTTACTCAGGAACAGTTTTTCTTCATTATGACTTTATGTTTTAAAATTTGTCATAGGTAAATTTTGTCTTTAAGAAATGAAAGAAGTGCCTCAAAGCAATGTGCTAGACATTGTTGAGTCACCATGGGAAGCCTTACCCTCTCTAAAAAGTGGATAAGAGACAGAATGGGAGGAAGTTGGAAGAAACAAGATGGGGGAACTGGGATTGATATATAAAATGAGAAAAAATAGTTTCTTAAAATATAAATATATAAATAAAAGAAGTGTTTACTAATGTGAATTTCTCTTGCCATTCAGGATTATGGAACTTGTGGCAAACATATACATAACAATTAGAGAATAATTTGGGTTATAATCAGCACACACTCACACACACATGTGTGTGTGCTGATTATATATGTGTGGATTATATATTATATTTATAATCTAAAATACATTCATATATAAAATATATATGTATGAATGTATTTTAGAAAGCTTCTATAGTAGTAGGTCTTTAAATGACATTTTTAAAAGCTGTTGGTGTTTGTTAACCCTTTCTGTATTTCTAGTCCTAACTTGTCCATCTATCCTGTACTTTATACCATTTAACTTTTTCTATTCCACTATTGCTCTTAACTCCTTAACACTACTTTGCTCATTCCCCCATTGATTTAATCTCCACAAATGGCCCTTTATCATGTTCTAGAGTGTGAAAATAAGTATTTTGTAGCAATGAAGTGGAAAACAATATTTTATGCATGTCAGTTCAGGAGCCAAGTGAAGAGTGTGAAAAATTTCTATTAAAGGGTCCTTTTTTGTTTTGTTTTTGTTTTTTTTTATTTTATTACTTTAAAAAATACCAATCCAAATTCCCACTTCCTCCCCTCCTGCCACTTTCCTCCCACTCCCTCCATACAGTCTCCCCCCGACTCCGTCCAATCTTAAGAGAGGGCAAGGTTTCTTTTATCTCCCCAAAGAAAATCAGATAGATTTTAAAGATACATGGTCACTTGAAAATTTTATAATTATCAAAGGTCATACACATCATCATCATTTTCTTCATCATAAAAGTCATATAACAAGTAAAGATTCAACCATCATATCACATTTCCAAGGTTCTCCAATTCTGCATCTGACACAAAAATGTGAATAATTTACTTTTAATAGTGGGGTTATTAAATGTTTTAAATTCTGAATTTTCATGAAGTGAATTTAGTGTTTGTTTATTTGTCTATTTTTCTGCATGAATTAATATCTGTGACTAGGGCAATGATGTCTTCATTTTCCACTTTTTCTGTGAGTGGTAATCACCAAAGTAATCAACATACTTTAAAAATTAAGGCCACATAGTCCATTCTTTAATTTATAGCTAATTTTTAAAAAGTCGCTGAAACAGCTGAAAATATGTTATATGTAAAAGAATAACATAAATGCAAATGAGGCAAATGATAATAAAGGAAAATAACATGAAAATTAGAAGAAACCAAGAACGAGTTTTATATATGAATGCCAACTTCTGAATTCTTATATCCTAGGAGTCAGTGTTAAATCAAGCATTAATTCACTTGACAGTATAAGCACATCTATAAAATATTAGATTACAGTATATTAAACTAAAGGAAAACAATATGAATAATGCTATATATTATTCATCATTGCAACACACTGTAAAGCATTCACAGCACAATTTCATATTGTTCATCTTCAGTCATATCAGTAACATAAGCATAGGGAATGAGCTTCCCAAGGCAGTACCACATCTGGATACTGAGAAGATGATTAAGGACCATCTTTAGAGAACAGTATAAATCAAAACACATGTGCCTAATATCATGGACCAAGGCAAACGCTGTACAAACCAGCAGTATATATCTAGTTCTATCCCATGTTTTAAGTTTAAATAAGTGAATTTTTTTAGGATATTTGTTTGGAATCTGGCATACAAATTAATCATTTAAAAATACAATGAGCCAGTCGGTGGTGGCACACTCCTTTAATCCCAGCACTCGGGAGGCAGAGGCAGGTGGATCTCTGTGAGTTTGAGACCAGCCTGGTTTACAAGAGCTAGTTCCAGCTCAGGCTCCAAAGCCACAGAGAAACCCTGTCTCGAAAAACCAAAAAAAAAAAAAAAAAAAAAAAGAATACAATGAAAAGGATAATATTTTTACATTAAGGTGCTCCTAATATCCTATATTTTATTATTCAAAAAAACTTAGTTTAAAAAATTATTACAGTTCAAAGGTATAATTTACTTATATTAATATTATTATTAGATAATTGATATTTAAGTTATAATTGTTTATTTTATATCTTTTTACGTATTAATACAATGTTATTTGCATATTATGATTTAACATTTCTGAAATTGGAGGATTATATTTCTCATACTTCCTTCTAAAATGACTATTATTTCTAGATGTTTTATAACCACAAGTTTAGAGTAGTTCATTAACATACATAATGTAACTTCATTTTAAGAACATAGTTACATTTGGGTATTGCAGTCTCAACAGTAATACTTGTACTGTGTTTTTCTCATCACAGGGCCTGCACCCTAACCACAGAGCTATCTCCCAGCTAATAGCCTTTTTCTATAATCTTACCTAAAAGTATCTAACATTTCTTTTCAAATAACGTCCAACAAGTTCCACAATGACACATGTACATCTTACAATAACCTGTATCTTTGAACTATTTTGCTCCTTTACTTCATTTAAATTAAATATCTTAGTAATATTTGCTTTTTTTTTTCTTCCCTCATCACCAATCACTTTCTCAAGCATCACAGATTTCAAGGAGTACATGTGAGTTTTAGGGTCAGGAGTAAGGGTCAGGTATGATGTGTAGAAGGCCATATAAGTTTGTATAGTTTTAGGAAGGAAGGCATATCAATGGCAACTACAATTTTATTACTTGTTAACTTTGGAAATGTTTGAAACCGCATAGTAATGAGTTTAGAGTTTGCTTCAAGCTCTACTTAAGACAGCAGATATGTTTGAAATTTTGTGAAATGGCACATAACTGCAATTGATAATGAGCTGGCTTCTTCATGTTTATGTGCCTCACACAAAGGAAAGAGCACAGGAAAGAGGTTGCATCCACAAATATGCACACAAACTTTGTAGTTAGAGGATAATTTTGAAAACCTTCATTTTTTGCATTATAACAACAATACCAGTACAATATTTATAAAGGCCACTTTCTGACCAGAATTCTAGACATGTAAGAACACTTCTGTCCACATTAATTAAAAAATGATCATCTCCTTCACAGATAACAAATCTGTGGTTACTGGACACTAAATTTCCTGCAAGTTTCACAAAAGAGCCCTTCTCTGTAACATCTCTATAACATTGTTGTAATAACCCAGAACATTCTAAAATTTTCTCTTGATAGTAATTTTGCTAGAGTACAATCTCTCACTCTCGATTATGTTCCCATTTTAACAGAATCTATGATGATGATCAAACACGAATGCAAAATCCATGTTTTTTACCTAATTAATTAGAGATGTTAATGTTAACTAACTTTGCTGAGTCTTTGCAAGGTGGGTTTTGAAAAACATTTTAGTAAGATCATATCTCAATGTATTATAGTGCATGGATTTTCAAATTAATTTATTTCAAAACTCATTAATATATCTCCTAGAGGGAAACAAATAAGATTACTTGACTTTATAATTTTAAAGAATGTATATTGTGTTTCTTTATTTTTTGTATTTTCAGGGCAGGGGGAGGAAGCAATAGCATTAGTTACACTCATTGCCAAAATTTTCAACTTCAAACAGGTACTTGGTCTCTTAAGAATAAACATTTCCTTAGGACTGTTTCGTGACCAGCTTGAGAGTGGTGAAAACTTCCTTCTCTGTTACGGTATATCAAGAACAGCAGTTAGCAGTACATCTTTATTGTTCCCTGTAGTTATCAACAATGCAGTCTGTTCATGTTGTCCTGAGTTAATCAACAGACCCAAATTATTTTTATATTATTAATTGTTAGGACAAATTATTAGTAAAAAATATTCAATTACTTAATAAGAGCTTCATTCTGTCCCATAATTTCTTTTCTTTAAACATAACTAAATACAGCCCACAATGCCCGTCTACAGTCTATACTCTACCATACAGTTCGCAAGCTTCGGGCAAGGGACTGGAGGTTGAAACATAAACAAAGACTCACAGAGACTGACAGAGACACGAAACTCAGTCACTGTAAGAAGTCCTTTTATTCAGTAGCACCATGGAGGCTTATATACCCAACAGTCAGGTGGACCAACAGGTGAAAACCTTTTCCTCTGATCCTCAAGGCAAAGCAACACGTGCTCGTGAAGCACAGCTTTCAGTAACTCAAATCAGACGTAAAGATCTCTAGCAGGGAAGAGCAGCTGGAGGCCAGGACGCCAAATGTTCCAAACAACTAAATAAAATATAATAAGATAACAGAAAAAACTTTCATTTCAAATATGGATAAGCAAATCAATAGAAATAAAAGAACCTCAGGAGGTGGCACAAGAACCATAGACAACTGGTTTACTCATTCAGGATTCCCATAAAGGTACTAACTGAATGCTATGGCATACCTGCAGAAGACCTAGTAGAGATCCCAGTAGGTTCCCTGATTGCTGCTTCAATCTCTGTGAGTTCATATGAGCTTTGCACAGTTGATTTAAAGGGCACTATTTTTTTTAAAAAAAATATTTATTTATATATTATGTATACAATATTCTGTGTGTATGTATGTATGTATGCAGGCCAGAAGAGGGCGCCAGACCTCATTACAGATGGTTCTGAGCCACCATGTGGTTGCTGGGAATTTAATTCAGGACCTTTGGAAGAGCAGGTAGTGAGCCATATTTCCAGCCCCCAAGGGCACTATTTTTCCTGGTGTCCTCCGGACCACAGTCTTCCAGACTCTTTTTGCCTCTCCTGTTGGGCACTCTGAGCTTTTAAGGGAAAGATTTGTTGGAGACATCTCATTTACAGCTGTGTATATATATATATATCTGTGTATTCCAAGGTCTCTCTCTGCATAGCATATGACCACTGGTCCTTGTATTTTATCCCATCTGTTGTAGGAGTAAGCCTCTTCTATAATAGCTGTATAAGTTGCCGATTTATCAGTATAGTAAAATACCATCAGGAGTTGTAGCATTACTTTTATTTAAGATCAGTAGCACTTGGTTTTATTCAAGGTTCCTGTGCAATCTAGACTTACGGAGTAGATCTTAAGTCAAATCAGACATCAGTTCTTATCTCCCAAAGGTTTTTGCCATCTTTTCCATAGCATATTTTTCAAGTTGGACAGATTGTAAATCACAGGTTATATGGTTAAATTGAAGTTTATTCTTTTCTTCTGGTACCCTTCAGAGTAGAGACACTAGAACATGTGTGGGGGGGGAGATTGTATGTAGGCATGAACTTTAGCTCTCCATGCTCAATGAGTTACGGGGGTGTTGTTTTCAGTAATGGGGTCTTGCTGTCAGTTTGTTTAGAGCTACATATTGTCTTGACAACATTCTGGGTTGTTTCTGGATTTTCATTGGACCCTTTCAGCCAATCATCCAGCTTTGTCACTGTAAGCTTCATTCTGCGACAAGAGATGGCCAGGATAGGTCATCTCTCCCTCATTATTTGGAGACTTCGTTAGGACTTACTTCATATGTTATAGGAACATACCATCCCTCAAAAGTCCTTCAATTCTTACTGCCTTGCCCTTATTTCCTCCCTCCCATCCTCTACTCCCCCTTCCCATCTTCCCCTTCTTGTTATATTCTACTCCCTTTGCAGTATACCTATAAAATATATTATATTTCTCTTTCCCAGGAACATCCATATATTCCCCCCTAGTTTGTACTCCTGTGCCTAACCTCTCAGTTAAATTATCATTTATTTATCACAATGGTTCGTTACCATTATTTAGTGACAAATGTCCAGACATAAGAGAATGCATATCATATTTGTCTTTCTGGGTCTAGGTTACTTCACTTAGGATTTTTATATCTAATGCCACCCATTTACCTGGAAATTTAATGATGTCATTTTTCTTAAGAGTTGAGCAGTAGTCCACTGTTGAAATCTATCACATTTTCTTTACCAATTCTTTTGTTGAAGGACATGTAGGTTGTCTACAATATCTTGTTATTATAAAAAAAAGAAATGAACATGGTTGAGCATGTGTTAGGACAAAGTGTTCTTTGGGTATATCTTGAGGTAGATCAATTCTCATCTTTCTAAGGCATTTTTCAGTAGGTTATTTGGGTTTTGGAAATCAAGTTTCTTGAGTTCTTTATGTAGTTTGGATATTAGTCCTCTTTGGATGTCGAGCTGGTACATTTCTTTTCTCATTCTATAGGCTAACATTTTGTCCAATTTACAGTGTCTTTTGCCTTACAGAAGCCTTATAGTTTCATGAGGTACTAATTTACTCATTGTTGATCTTAATGCCTGTGCTATTAGTGTTCTGTTCAGAAAGTCTTCTCTTTCAGAGTATGTAACACTATTTTTTTCTATCAGGTTCAGTGTACTTCCATTTATGTTGAGGTCCTTAATTCATTTGGAGTTGAGTTTTATGCACGGTGATATATATATATATATATATATATATATATATATATATATATATTCTATTTTCATTGCTCCACAAACTGCCATTCAGTTTGACCAGCACTATTTTTTGAAGATGCTTTCTTCTTTGAATGTATTGTGCATTTTTATCAAATACCAGGTAGCCATAGGTGTGTGGGTGTGTGTCTGAGTGTCTGAGTCTTCAATTTGATTTCTTTGATTGACATGTCTCTTTTCATGCCAATACCATGCAGTTTTTATTACTATAGCTTTTGTGCAGTTGCTTGAGATCAGAAATAGTGAGACCTCCTGCAGTTTCCTTTTTATTGTTGAGGGATTGCTCTTTTGTGTGTTCCCATATGAATTTGAGAACTGTCCTTTCAATATCTGTGAAGAATGTGCTAGAATTTTGATGAAGGTTGCAACAGAATTCAATGTATTGAAGCTATAGATTGCTTTAGGTAGAATAACCATTTTTACTACGTTAATTCTACTAATCCATGTGCATAGGCATTATTTCCATCTTCGATATTTCTTCATTCTTTTCTTCGAAGTTCTGAAGGTTGTTGTGTGATGTTTTGCCAGTTTGACATTTTGGGGGGCCTGTCACCCAGCTCCCAAATAAAGCACACAAAAAGGCTTATTTTTAGTTATGAATATCCAGCCTTAGCTTGACTTGCTTTTTGCTGGCTTTTCTTAACTTAAATCATCCTGAATAACTTTTGCCTCTGGGCTTTTATCTTTCTCTATTTCTATATACCTATCTTTCCTTTACTTCAGGAGTGGCTGGGAGACTGACTGGGTGCCTGGGAGACTAGCCCCAGATGCCCCCCTCTCCTTTTTCTTTTGTTCTTGGTTCTCTTCTCCCTTTCATATTCTCAGCCTCCTCGCCCCACCTATCTTTTCTCCAGCCTCAATATTGGCCACTCAGCTCTTTGTTAAGACCATCAGGTGTTTTAGACAGGCAAAGATTCACAGCTTCACAGTTAACCAGATGCAGCATAAGCAAAAGTCACACACCTGAAAATAATGCTTCCCAACAGAAGGTTTCATCACAAAAGTCCTTCACTTGATCTGTTAGAGTTACCACAATTTAGTTTATGTCATCTGAGGCTATGGTGAAAGGTGGTGCTTCCCTGATTTCTCTTTTGCTCTTTTTGCCACCTGTGTGTGGGAGGACTAAGGAATTGTTTGAGTTTTCTTTTAATCCAGTTACTTCACTGAAACTGTTTATCAGCCACAGAGTACCCTGGTGGAAGTTTTAGAGTCACTCATGCACACTTTCACATCATCTGCAAATAATAGATACTTTGACTTCGTCCTTTGCAATTCGCATTCAGTTCATCTCTGCTAGCTGTCCTTTTGTTCTAGCTAAGTCTTCAAGTATGATCTTGAATAAGAATGGAGAGGGAGCACAGCCTTATGTTATTCCTGATGTTAGTGGCATAGTTTTGAATTTCTCTCCATTTAAGTTGGTGTTGGCAATGGGCTTGCTGTAATCTACCTTTATTATCTTTAAGTATGGCCCTTTTATCCAAAATCTCTTCAGGAACTCCTGATATTCTGGTAAATTCTGCATTTTGGTCCTGATTTCTTTGGTGGAGAGATCCTTAATGACTGTGTCTATTTTGCTAGGTGTCATAGATGTAGTTATATTAATTTTCTGATTTGATTTACCTTTGTTAAGTGGTAAATACTGAGAAACCTGTTCACTTCTTTTAGTTTTTCCAGTTTGGTGGAATATGCATGTTTAAAGTATGTCCTTATGATTCTCTGATTTTCCATCATGTTTCTTGTTCTTTCCCTGCTCATTTCTGATTTTGTTAAGCTGCTATCCTTTCTCTGATTTTCTCAAAGTACTTTTTGACTAACTGATTATTTTGTATTGTTCTTTGTTTCCATTTTATTGAATTTACTCCCAAGTTAGATTACTTCTTACCATCTACTATCTGTGTGATTTCTTAGGTGCAAGTTGTTGTTGTTGTTGTTGTTGTTGTTGTTGTTGTTCTTCTTCTTCTTCTTCTTCTTCTTCTTCTTCTTCTTCTTCTTCTTCTTCTTCTTCTTCAAGAAATTTCAGGTGTGCTGTTAAAATGCTAATTTTGCCTCTCTCAAGTTTATTTTTGGATGGGGTAGGTATTTACTGCTATAAAGTTGGCTCTTAGAACCCATTCATTTTTTCCCCATAACCTTGGAGATGATGGGTATTCATTTTCATTAAATTTAAGAGCCTTTAACTTGTTTATTTCTGTCGTTAATCGTTTTTATTCAGCAGAAAGTTGTTCATTTTCCTTGAGTCTGTAAGCTGTTGATATCCATCTTTAATCTGTGGTGATCTGAGAAGATATGGCTTTATTTCAGTTGAGACGTTCTTTTTGTTTAAATATGTGATAAATTTTGTGGAAAGTTAAATGTGGTGCAAAAATGTATATTTTTTTTGTTTGGGTGAAATGCTCTGTAAAGTCCTGTTTGGTTTCCAACATACATTAGCTCTAGCATTTCTCACTTTTGTTTTTATCTTCCTGTTGCTGAGTGTGGGTTACATAAAAGTCTCACAGAGTAAAAAAAAAAAAAGAGAGAATA
>JAQHUG010000185.1:3211297-3231198 GCA_028555095.1 Dicrostonyx torquatus
TTCATTAATGGTAATCACAGGATACAGAGGGGAACCCACATCCCTAGCTCTTTATATTAATCTTCCAATTGTCTCTTCAAAACCATTCACAGAACTCATGTCTCCAAAGGAAGGGAAAGCACACTGACTTAACTACTTGAGGGACTTGACTGGGTCTTTGAGCACAAAATAGATAATTTTGTATGTAAGTTAATATTTGAAATGACACAGAATGAAATCATACATGGTAATAAGAGAAATTGAAAAGAACAGTGTGAAAAAAAATGACCGCTCAAATATTCCTTCATCTACAGGGCAGAGCAAACTCTAGATAGCATATTTGAATGAGCGTTATGTGACTTTACCCCGAAGGAAAGCTTTGAAGTTGCTATTGCCCTACCACCTTTCTTGCTTTTATCTTCTCCTTGTCCAGGATTCTCTTCTTAGATCACTAGATTGTTCAGTGTTTACTTCTGTGGTGCCTTGTATTCAGTCTTCTACTAATCTATTTATAATTATTTATTTTTAGAGACTGTGCTGCTACATAATCTTGACCTCTATTTGATTTTATTTTGGATGTTTAGGATTTAGCCTATAATGGACACTCAATAGATATTTGGAGAATTAAAATGAATTTCAGAGGTTTAGAAAAACATGATCTTTTTCTTTCAAAAGAAGGAGTGTTAAGGGGCACTTCTTTGTCATGTAATTGGCTATTCTGAATGTAAAGCTTGCACTTTAAATTCTAATTCTGTTTCTAGGAGTCTGATTTTAATACATTTTAGTTTAGATGCATAGTGTGTGGTGGTAAGGGCATTCATCCTCAATACTCAGGAAAAAAACTTTGGAAGATTGAAAGGAAAACACTTACCTGTGCTTAAAGAAATGTTAAAGATAGCCAATGCAAATAGTGAAATTTTGGCAATAAATAAATGTTAAGAAAGAAAAAAGAGTGGTCCTTCCTTCTTGATGTCCTGAGAAAAAATTATTTTTCATTTCTGGTTTACAAGATCACTGTAATGGTTAAACTATCAGGACATTTAATCTAGGTGTAGAATATTGTTTTCAATTATGCCTGCGATTGGTATGAAGATTACAATGATGGCGAAGTGGGCGGGCGATTGAGGCTACCTGCACAATAATGGTGAATAGGTATTCGACTGGTTGGCCTCCAATTCATGTGAGGAAAAAAAGGTCTGCTACTAGGATTCAGTATATTGTTTGTGTGATTGGACGACAAGTAAGTCCTTGCTGTTTAGAGGTGTGGAGGAGGGGTATAAGTGCCAGAATTAGGATTAATAAAATTAGGGCCAATACTCCTCCTAGTTTATTGGGAATAGATTGTAGAAGCAAAGAGGAAATACCATTCTGGCTTAATGTGTCAGTGGAGTGTTGAGTGGATTTGCTGGTGTATAATTATCGGCGTCTCCAAGAATATCTGGAAAAAATAAAACCAAAATTATGAGAGCTATTAATAGAAGAAGAGCACCTAGGAAGTCTTTGATTGTGTAGTACAGGTGGAAGGGGATTTTATCTGCATCTGATGGGTTATTGGAGCCTGTTTCGTGAAGGAATAGGAAGTGAACAAACACTAGGGCTGTGATGATGAAGGGTAGGATAAAGTGCCATGCAAAGAACCGGGTGAGGGTGGCTTTGTCTACTGAGAATCTGCCTCATATCCACTTTAATAGGGTTGTACCAATATAGGGGATAGCAGAGAGGAGGTTTGTGATTACTGGGGTTCCTCAAAAAGATATTTGTCCCTATGGGAGGATGTAACCTATGAATGCTGTTGCTATTATGACAAATAATAGGATAATCTCCATATTTCACGTTTCGATTACATTGTAGGAGCCTCAGCTCATATGTAGAAATAAGCAGATGAAAAATATGGAAGCTCCATTTGCATGTATGTATCTGATTAGTCATCCGTAGTTTACGTCTCAACAAATGTGTGTTACTGATGAGAATGCTGTTGCTGTGTCGGATGTGTAGTGTATGGCTAGGAACAACCCTGTGAGAATTTGGATAATTGAGCATAGGCCAAGTAGAGAGCCGAAGTTTCATCACGATATGTTTGATGGAGCCGGGATGTCAATGAATGAGTGCTTGATGATTTTAATTAGTGGGTGTTTTTTTCTGAATAATTGTCACTACGTGTTTCTCTACTTGAATAACAACGATGATTTTTCATGTCATTGGTCATAGTTGAAGTCTATGTGGAAATTATGACAGAATCTATTTATTTATTAAGTTTATTGGTATCGTTAGGTTGTTTAGCTACTACTTTGAAGCCTTCTCCTATTTATGGTGGGTTGTGTTTAATGGTTAGTGAGTGCTCGGGTTGTTTAGCTGTGTTAGGGTTTGGGGGATTCTTTTTGGGCTTAATGGTATTTTTGATTTATTTAGGGGGAGATAATAGTTGTATTTGGTTATTCAACTGCTATATCTGCAGAGAAGTATCCTGGGACATGGGTGTCTAGTTGACTGGTGTTTGGGGTTTTAGTGATAAGCATTTTTATAGAGATGAGTATGTTATTTGTAAAAAATTATTATGAGGAGTTAGATATAGTGTTAGAATTTAATAGTTTAGGTGGTTATCAAAGAGGGAAATAAAGGAGGCAGCAGGAAAAGGAACGGAAATGAATGAAAGGGAAAGGAAGGAAAAGAAAAGGAGAGAAGAAACAGAAAATAGATAAGGAAAGAGTTTACAGAACAGAGTGTATGTCTAATAGCCACCGAACCACAATTCTAAGAGCCACATTAAATGAAAAAATAACAAATTGACCTATTTCTGTAATCATTTTTTTCTGATTTTCTCAAAGAATCTTTTATGGCTATAATAGCCAGAGGTTATTATCACTACAATAGATTATTCTGCTGTGGAATTATTTCATTTAGTAAGCAAATTTACATTTAGAAATATTTATATTTTTTATCTGAATTCATAGACATAAATCTCAACCTGACACATCTACTTAATTTGTATTGTAATCGCCTTTAGTATTATACGTAGTTTATAGATAAAATATAGATGGAATAGTATCTTTTATTCTCTTATTGTTGTTAAAAAAACTTTGCAAACCAAAAGACTCAGTTTTATTACAGACCTTTACGGTTGAATATCCTTATGTTGATTTCTCTTTTTATGCTCTTCCCATATTTCCATGTGTTTCTCCATACATGAAACATATAAAATGTCTCAGGATCTTTGGTCTTTATAGAGCTTTACAGAACACACTGCTGCTTAGTTTTTTTCAAGTTTCTTAAATTTGTGTAAGTGATGTGATGCTAGACATCTTTTGCTATTTGTTTCCTCTTACCCATTTTGGGGTTTTAAGCTCTGTACACATCTATCTATCCTGGTGACATAGTCTTAGGTGAAACATCTAGAAGTTGCAGATCTACCCATTACAGATGGAGTCAGAATCTTTGATAATAGGACAAGAATATTAGTATGTTTTCAAAGGCATTTGAAATGGTTCTAATAACATTTTCTATGGTTTCACAGAGTCTGGCCACAGTAAGATTTATAGTAGATGTTTGAATGCTGGTAACAACTTATTAGAAATAGTATTTTAATGCATATAATTTTGAGTTTTCTTATTTTCTTTTGTATTTATGCTGCTGATATTTGTTTACTTTTTGCACTGGGCTGAACACAGGTTCCTGGACATGTAAGGCAAATATCTTACTGCTGGGTTGAATTCCAAACACATAAGCCTTCCTGCTTCAAAAGGCTATAAGAACATGAAATCAAGTGTGAACTGTTGTTTCATAGTTACAAATATGTTTTTGATTTCTATATTAATTTCTTAGTTATCCCAGAAATGGTTCTACCTAGTTGTATTCCATTGTCATTCTATCAGTTGCTCTTGTATCTTGCCAAACTTTTCATTATAAAAAGCTCTAATACTTTCCAAAGGAAAAAATAAAATACATATTTCCAGAGTATTGACTTTGAAGTACTGATTTTTTTTAGGGATCATAGTTGATACAATCAAAACAGTATCATTTGTGAAACTATTCCTCTGAATTGATGAGGACTTCAGTTAAAATTATAATTTAAAATTAAGCATATTAGAGGTAAGAGCTAGCTAGAAATACATTAAGTGATTGTGTCTACAAATTTTTACATTCTATTATTTTATGTCATTCTTACTATTTTGTAAGATGCTTTCTTAAATTTTTGCTTCTGGTATTATGATTTAAAGCAATTATTTACCCGCCAAGCTTCCAATGGCTTACCTAAGACATTGCTAAAATATTAAAGTTAAGAATATTCCATATAACTATCTGTGAAGGTCTATAAATTAAAAAAAAGTAATACCAGCAATAACATGACTCAAATATGCATGAGGATGTTTTACATATTAGTGGAGCATGAGATTGCTCTTGCCTGAAGCAGAGATGTGGATAAGGTGGTGTGACCAAGGACAACAGACGCTTTGCACCTATAACTTCTACGAACCCTTTAAAGACAAAACTAAATCAGCTAGTACATTTCCATAATTTTTATAAAAAACTTCTTAACCATTACTCAAAGAACTATAAGTTACCTCATTTTTAAAAGTATTTAATATTTATTTTTCTAGCAAAAATTGTGTGACTATTCAATCTTAGAGTTGCCTGAAATGTTTGTCTAGGATTTGATTAAAGTAATGTTCTAAAATTATAGTATTCTTATGGCTTAAACTATTAATAGAAGTGTAGATTATCAAAAAAATATAGAAGTGGAAAAGGGGATGTCGAATCTGAATTCATTCAAAAAGTATTTATTATTACTTTTATGCCCTAATCTTCTGTGACACTTAAATAATTAAATATGCTTTATATTAATTAACAAATTATATTTTTGTTGTAGGGAGGCCGCTTATGAGTTCCTGCCTGCTCAGCCCTGAAATAATCACACAGAAACTGTATCATTTATATCACATCTTGTTCAATCACTTAATGTATTTCTAGCTAGCTCTTACCTCTAGAATTAACCCATTTCCATTATTTACACTGAGGCTTATGGCCAACTGGCAAGGTTTTAGTATGTTTGTCTCCAGCAGTGGCTCCATGGCTTCTCACTGACTCCACCTGCTTTTTCCCAGCATTCAGTTCAGTTTTCCCTTCCCACCTAGTTCTGCCCTATCAACAGACCAAGGCAGTTTCTTTATTCACCAATGGTATTCGCAGCATACAGAGGGGGATCCCATATTAGTTTATTACAAAAACGTTTATTTATTAACAATTACAAAAATAGTGTCATTATTTATTTTCTACTAATTGAAAACAAAATGCTTCTCAAAACACATAAAAACTCAACAGTTTCTGTAGATCCAAAGTGTGAGTACAGATTAACAACATTGTCGGCTCAGGGTTTTACAGGCTTCATTGGGTAACCATATTCAACTATTGCTCCTTTGCAGATGTGCTTATCATAGCTTGAAATGAGGTTCTCAGTTTCTGAAAGTTGCCTGATGTTCTGTCACATGACACTTTTTCACAGCAATTTGTTGCCTTAAGGTCACGAAATGACACCTAGATTAATCTAAGAACTATTCCGGATAGATCAAGCTCACCAAGATCACTCTCTCAATAATTAAAAGTTAGCTGATGATGGCATGTACAAAAATATTGCTATTGTTATAAATATGAAAGCAGAGATAATCTGTCCTGTATGAAGGCTCTGTCCTTTCTCTGATTGTGAGAAAATGTTCATGCTTGGAGAATATTCTGAAAAGACAGTGCACTTTGTTTTGCTTATTACTTAACTATGGTATCTCTCATGGTATAATCAATAAATACCTGCTGAATGAATGAATGAATCATTGCATGAATTAAACGTGTATGCATGTACATCATCATAGGTAGGTAATTTAGTTATTTCATTACAAAATATGTGCTATTAAATCCTTCCCACATTATTACTTTCAGAGAAGCTACTGAAAAATAACCTATTTTTAAATGATGGTAGTAAGATTCTACTTATTCTGACCTAATCTGAACTTTGTGGCTCTATCCTGCATTGCTGGCATGTATTTGCAATTGGAATTTCATTCAGATTGCAGATGGCTTCCCAGCTGTTTCACCTTGGAGACTCTATCTTTAAGGGAAAACATATGTGAATGCTCTAGTTATTCCCAAAGGAGTTATGTCCCCCCCCTTATAAGTGGTGAATTTAGGCTTGAAAGAAATATAACATCTTTATTCCCCAGCTAAATATAGATCCTAGGATTATGCCAGATACAGGCACAAGAGTTGGATCTTCTTGATAATGAGTAATCAGGTTTGGGGAAAATATTTAAACCATTACTCAGAAAGATATGGAAAAGTGAGGAACCTCATACATTTTAAGAAAACCAACTTAATGTTTGGAATTTCAAAATAAAAACCTTGAATTTGCTTAACACTATTTTGAGCAATGACGTTGAATATTTTCTAAAAGCAGTGTGATCTTAGAAGATTTACAAGAGATTAAATTTCATGTTAATTTTTGGAATTTTAAAAGATTTCCATAATTCAGCTATTCAGTCACACTCTGTTAATCTGTGTTATATTCATAAGATTTCTGCATTGATTTGTAAACTATACTGTTCAGAATTTTGCACCATGGTTATCAGACATGATTTACTTACTCTAAGTATATAAACATATATACTCACTTATTGGACTTTCAGAAATCTTTAGGAAATTATGAAAGTCTCTAATTTAAATAATCATGAATCCTATAACAGTTATGTACTCAATTTTAATTCTGTTTTACAAAAATATTCTGGAATTGTGGTATTGTTAGCAAATTAAATCTGTTATTTTGATATATACCAAGAATCCAGTATGAATTCTGCTCTTTTATTTTTTATTTTTTGCACATGTTAAGACAGATACTATGTGAACACTTGAACAGAACAAAGCTAAACTGGCACTATGAAGGTGTTCTTAGGGAAAGTCTGTATTTATTTACTTTTACTCAACTCAGTCTTATTTCGGGAGGCCATTCGCAGTAGTCAACATAAGGGTCACCAGTTACTACTGGAAATGTCTGTTGATTAGAAATCCAAAAGAGGTATCTCTTTCTCAGAGATCTTATTGATCTATAAAAGAGATTGAGAGATACTGAAATAACATTCATTCACAGAAACTCAGTTACAGAATACAACAAAGAAGATGAGATTCTAAGTGAACACATAGACAAGATACCTATAGGATACAGAAAGACCCGTCAATGATAGCATCAGTTATGGAGAAGATAAGTAAAGAAATGGAGAGAGAGAGAGAGAGAGAGAGAGAGAGAGAGAGAGAGAGAGAGAGAGAAAGAGAGAGATAGAGAGAGAGAGATCTAAGTGAGCAAATGGACCTTAGGAAGAGAGTTAGAAAGATAAAAAGGACATTTGAAGTAGGTAGAACAATGATGTGGTCAAAAATAAGAAGAGAAAATGTTATTTGGTATTTCAAATAACTAAAAACTCTGTAGCATTTGGATCATATTACCTGTGATGTTTTTGATGGAGCTTTGGAGACATTATGTAGAGAATGATCATATGTCAAGGCTGGAAAGCATCTCTGATTTCAACTTTACCCAATGAACATGAGAGAATTAATAAGGAACAGAAGGAGAGGAGATGTCGTGATTCTAATTTCTAGAGTCTTTCTTATCTGCATTTCTATGAAGAGTCAGGGTCCTGGATACAACATGGTTTGGGTTGTAAGGAGGCTGTAGGGGTTCAAGTGTATGTTATCAGTTAATCCTAATGTGCTGTTTTTACATGGAAGCTGTATTAGTTAATTGCTATATGAAATAATATGAGCAAAGAGACTTATCAAAGAAAGGGTTTAATTTGGGACTCAGAGTTACAGAAGGTTAAAGCTCATGATTTTCATGGAAGGGAGCATGGAAGCAAGCATGGCACTGGAGCAAGGGTAAAATCTTATAATTGATTCATAAGCAAGAGGCAAAGAGAAGGAAAGCTAAGAGGAATGACATAGGCTTTTGACTTCAAAGCCCACTACTAGAGACATATATCTTCCACCAAGACCGCCTTCTTCACACAATGTCAGCCCTTCTGATACTTCCCAAAGAAGTCCACCAACTGTGTACTAAGCATTCAAACATATTATCATGTCATATTGTTCTCACTCAAACAAGCAAAGAAGCCTTCTGTTAAAAAACAAAAAGGTGCTATTTTTCCTTTGTCGTTGAAGTTCTTTAGACTAGAGTAGTTGGCTGAAGTATCCTGGGGTTGAGTTGTTTTTGAGAAGGAAATTAGCAGAATGAGAGATTTAATCTCCCATGGTGCTGTGCATGGATGGTGAGGAATTTTCAAGGCAGACAATACAGATAGTAAGCACATGATCAGTCATTGAGATTCAGCAACTGGTGTTGTATTGTTGGAGAAACACAAATTGTTGATTCACACGCCACCTATCTGCATGCCTATCTCCTCATCCTGTAGAGTTGTTGCCATTATTAATTTCAGGAACATATTAAAGAGTAGTGATGAGATGCACATCCCTGCAACACCCCTATGATTGTCTTAAACTGATCACTTAGTTCTCCATGGACTTGTACTGATACAAAGGTATCTTTATAGGCATTATCTTTCTGTTGAACTTGTCTATATTGGGTTTCAAGGTCTGAGTTAATGAGAATGACTGTCCAGGTCTCTTGTTCTTTGTGAGCTGAACCTCTTTCCACCCATGTGCTAAACTCCCAGGTTTCCAAAGAACCTAGTTGGTCATTTCCATTCTTGCCATCAAGGAGGCAGTTACCAAGAGATCTACTTGCTGAAAGTCCAAATGAACTGCAACCCATGGTAAATAGAGTGGTGGAAGTAAGTGAATACCTTGGCATGAAAGGAATCATTGAGAAGACTGAGATACAGCACATGGGAAGGGCACACAAGAATTTTAACATTGCAATAAAGAATCAGAGCCCAAAGCAAACTGCCAACTTTGTTTATTTGGGAGGAAATCTCAGTTCAAAGGAGGGAACTATTTCAGATGTTAAGAGGCAGATAGGGATAGTGAGGCTGCATTCCCAGGCAGTAGGAAAGGTTTGTTTAGCAAGAGACATAGGACAGCAACAGAATTACAAGTACATAGACACTTTTCTTTAGCTGCCTTTTTTTAACAACTCCAAAACCTGGAAAATGAAACACTTCTCAGAACAGCGCTTGTATGTGTTTGAGATGGCATGTCTCTGGAGGATTTTAGGTGTCACTCAAAGAGATAGGCTTCACAGTGATGACATTAAGAAACATCTCCAGCTACAAAAGTAAGTAAACTATGAATACAGCAACAGCGCTTGAGTTACTTTGGTTATGCTGGAATGATTGACAGCAGATACCTGAAGATATCACTACTTGGAGGAGTGCACAGGATAAAGTGAAGAGGAAGGCCCAAAAAACTCTGGATAGACAGCATAAAGGAAGATTTTAAAGCCTTCTATATGACAATAACACAAACATCTAGGCCTGCCAGGATAGGAACAACTGGAGAACAGCCATTAGTGGGCTGTCAATGGATGCATAAGCATTGCCAGTCTATAAATGATGATGATGAGTTTTTAGTATAATTTGATCCCTGAGAAAACTGAGATATCAAAGGGATAAGAATATAAGACAAGCCAACCATCATAACACACACACACACACACACACACACACACAAACACACACACACCATACAAAACAATCAATTTGTTAAACTAATCTGGAGCTCAGAACGGAAGAGCCAAGTGTGATTTGGAAGTCTATATTAAAGGATCCAATGAAACATGATGTGGAAAAGTACGTCCATGGTCTCACAGGAGGTGTTGGGCCACGTGTAGAACTATAGTATTGGATGAGTGTGCTGAATAAGTAATATAAAGACACACAGAATCATGAGGAAAACTAACAAAATATTTTGGCTTGAAACCTTGGCAACTTTCAAGGGTTGAGTTGACTTTTTTGATAGGAAAAAAATTAGACTGGAATATATTTTTTTCAAGCAGTCTTAAACTAAGGCATTATCCTTTAAAATCATTATTATTTTAATACAAGTTCTTATAAATATTGCTGAACCTATAAATTCTGTTCAACTGATGATAGCTGTAATGATAGTGGTAGAAAGCTGTCATTTCAGGAACAAATTATCTTGAGGTACTATTAGACTATGCATATGTTACGTATCTATAATTTATTTAATGTGGCCTAACAGTCTTGTAACTATTAGATAGATCATTTAAATATGTGAACATATATACCTAACTTCCACCAGTTCAAAACCTAAGAATATTATTACATAATATCTGATATCTATGGCAGAGTTTCTCCTGGCCTTAGTCTGACACACTTATCTTGTGTTTTTTGTCAATGTAAAACTACTTGACATATCAGGATCTTCATTGTGTAATTATCTAAACTTAATCAAATGATTATCAGGTTTGAAATTAAACTGAATGCTATGTAAATATAGCTTCCATGCCATGGTTTCCATTCAATGAACATTCCTATTGGGTTACAGAATAAACTATCTCTTGACCCCTTTGATATGAGAGCTGTATGACTTGCAAAGGTGGATAGTATCAATTCAGAGAGATAAGAAATAAATAATTATAAACTAAACTGAAATAACAGCAATGAATTATCAACCTTTTTACAAGGAGATGCTATAATTTATTTAGCATGCTGTATTTGGTACTTATAATAAGGTAAAGATTTATAATTTAGGAACAGGCTTCAATGGTTAAAAGATATAATTTTCATGTTGATTTTATTTCCTATGATATAACTAAAAATTCAGGCAACACACAGTATAAATGATCAATTGTGAACATTATTTTATAAGTAGCCTGATACCTACTTAGCATCAAAATTCATGGTGATGCTAACCCTTAGTGTTTTATAATTATGTATGGTGTTCTTTGTACCATCCATCAGAAAACACGCTTTAGACCATAGGTTTTCAAAGTTTTCTAATTTTTATATAACTTATTATAGTAATATCTTGCACAAATCTTGATAATAATTTATTAATATAACTTATTCTATCTTACCAAAGATACAAGTATTCCCTAGATCTATGTAAGACATATAAATGCTATCAATTCACTTGTTGAAAACTTTATTTAATGTCTTGATCATCTTTCAAGCTAAATGATTTACTTGTTAACACTAATTTGTTAATTTAGTGCCCATATTATATTTTTGCTTTTATCTTTTTCTTTGCTAATCCATTTTCTTTCAGAAATTGTAGAAAAATAATCTCATTTTATTAAATATTCAAATTAGGTCCTTAGTCCTGACATCTATTGTTCTAGTATTTATGCTCTGCAGTTAGTCTTTTAAAGTATATTTTCTGAAATATTGGTCTATAATGCCAATGAAATAACTCAGACATTTATTTGTGCCCTTGATCTAAATTCTTCCATGGGTCTGAGGGGCTGCTGATAACAAATCTCATTTTACATAAGCAAGATTTCCTATGCCTGTGACTTTCACAAAGTCCTCAGTCACAATGAGACGTCCAAACTTTGTATATTCATTTTCATATTTCTGAATACTAACTTTAAGATGCAAAAATCAATTTTGTTGTTTTGCTTTGGAGTTTGTTGTCTATGCCCAAATGAATTCTTGACTTATGTTTGTAGATACTCAATTATGTTACAAACAAACTGAAGTATAAATATATTAGCATATTATGTTTCAACTCCCTTTGGTGAAAAATAAAAACATAATACCTTATCATAGAAAATTTGGCCACATTGTAATAATATTAAGCATCTGACTCATGTCAAATAATGCTACCATAAATTAATAAATACATTTTATAGTAGAAGTAAAACATCATTATCGATTTGTTTTGCAAGGGATTCAGACTTACTAACTATATTTATCTGGCTTAAAATGTCACTTTATATCTTTGATAGTCAAATCTGCTATTAGTAAAATTTGGACAGACCTTCCTTTACTTAACACTGTTTCTTGAAGTATTTACTCTCAGTAATTTTGATACTATACTCAATAATTGATATCCAAAATGAGAAAAAATAAGGAAAGTACTTCTATTCTAAAATTCTCTTTGTAGTCAGAGGAACGTCTATAAATAAGTAAAAAGATAAAATAAAAATTTACAATATTTGAGCTTTAATTCATTTTAAAAATGTTTGTTAAGTAACTGCACATCGAAATGTTATATGTCTTAGGTACTTCATGTTGCTCTGAAAATAATGCTGACTGACAAAACCAGAGTGGGAAGGAAAGGGCTGAAGTATCTTACACGTCCTCCTGGTCACAGTCCGTTATGAAGGAATAACAAAAATCTGAAGGTGGAAAGTGAAGTAGAAAACACAGAGGGATTCTGCAAACAGCAAGCTTCAAATAGATCGCTTGGTTTGTTTTTTATATATCATAAGGCCACCTACCAAGGGTGGCACTTCCCACAGTGGGCTAGGCTATCAGTTATTAGTCAGGAAATGTCAGCCTACACTCGCCTTCAGGCCAATCTGAGCTAATGTGCTCTCAACGAAGGTTCTTTCTTTCAACTTACCTATAGCATATATTGAGTCGACAAAACCCATCTATCAGAATTACCAGAATATTATGATACTATAGTTATTCTTAGTTAATTGTGTACTTTGGTAAAATGCATGTGTGTGTAGCTATAATACAAGGAAACTATGAAATCATTCAGGGAAACAGTAAAGTGTTGGAGTGTATATGAAATCTGGCAAAGATAACTTTAAGAATTTAGCTCATATTTTCCGTTGTCAAATGTAAGTTTGAAGACGATACGGAATATCCAATATATGTTTATATAATTGATGCCATGCTACCCATAACAATCATAACAGCTTAACTTTGCTTCATTGAAAAATATTTCAAACATAAAATGTCATTTTCTTTAATGATTAGTAACATATAATAACTTTTCTCTTAATTGTGTCTCACTTGTCCTCTTATGTCAGTCATCATTTCAGCGAAATCTTAGACAAGACTATAGAATAGAATAATAATCAGTGAAAAGAACAATGTCAAGCAGGTCTCAAGATTATGAAAATTAAAAAGTATTCAATAATTTTTGGTTAATCCTTTATAAGGCCTTATTGCTTTTGGATATTTGAGGCAAAGCAATTATCAATAAAAGGACATGAAAATTAGATGACTGTTCCTGTAATTTAACCTTTTTACCTGTGTAAATAACATGAAAGCTTTACTAAGATAGTACCAATATAACATAAATAGTAATAATTCTACTTTAAAAATCTACAAATATCTGCACTTCCTCATGGTCCCTCCATACAAAGGTACCTGCCACTACTTGATGTTGCCTATTACTCTGTGTATATTTATGTAGAAGCTAGAAAAACTTAATTGACATAGAACTACTTGAAAGTGAGATTCATAATTTATCTTTCTATCCTTAATTCCCAAAATGTGCTTGGAACAAACAGGTGATTAATAAACACTTGTTGAATGAATGGGTATTTTATAACAAATCTCTGTATGATTGTCATGTTAATAAAGTCGCTCTAAACTTTCTAACCTAGCTAACAAAATCCTTATGTGTATGATGACAAGAACTTTATTGTGAACTAAGATTAATCAAAGAACTATGCTCCCAGTGTGTCTACTTTCATATATAAGACAAAAACAATGCAAAACCACAACTGATATACAAGAAAAGAGCTGCATAATAGAAAATGTGATGTGTTTAAAATGGTGGGGTTTTTTTTTTGTTAATAGCCCTTTTTATTGTTAAAAGAAAAATTTACATTTACTCCCCTTGTTCCCGGCCCTCCAGCTCCCCCACTACCCCACCGCCCTCCCCCTGCTTCCTTAAGATGGGGCAGGATACCCTGCCCTATGGGAAGCCCAAATACTTCGCCCCTCCATCTCGGTCTAGGAAGATGTGCATCCATATAGACTAAGTTCCCAAAAAGTCAATACATGCAGAAGAGATAGGTCCCAGTGCCATTATCATTGGCTTCTCAGTCAATCCTCATAGGCAGTCACATTCAGAGAGTCCGGTTAGGTCATATGCTCATTCAGTCCTGGTCCAGCTGGACTTGATGAGCTCCCAAGAGATCGAGCACACTGTCTCTGTTGGTGGGCCAGTCCCTCACGGTCCTTACGTTGGCTTTTGCTCAATGTTGACAGTTAAACTAAACTCTGAAAGCTGTGAGGGAACATTCCTAATGACCACCTGACTGAAGAAAAATAGAAAGCCAACCACAAGACACTAATGTTAGGATTGGGTGTAGTGTTTGGCATATGAAAGAAGATTGCTATGATTAGTTTGACGTCCAAAATACAAGAGAATAGTTAGACACTCAAGGTATGTATTGAGGCTGTAGGAAATAAAGACACTTTGGAAGCATGGCAGAAGGTTGGTAATACATTCGGGATTTTACTTTTTGGTATCAGTTTTTCTGTTACATGGGATTCTGGGTCAAAAAAAGATTAAAGTTTGGCTAGAATACAAACCAAGAATAGAATACAATAATATAATATCCAAATGGGGTGTATTTTTTAATATGGGGAAGTTGAAAGTCAGTACCCCTTAGACATTCCCAGAACAGCATCAGCTAGGTGTTTAAGAAATGAGGCTAGGGGAAGGTAGAAATACAGAGTTCTTCCTCAGTGAAGGTTTGATGTATTTCTGTTACACATGGTCTGCCACAGAACTGGACAGATTAGCTATTCAACAGATGTTAACCATGTGAGTATGTATTTAAAGAAATAAATGTATAAGAAAAAGAAAGCATAAGTTGAAGTAAACTTACATCCTTATTTTCTTTATATGTAACTTAAAATTCACAAGAGGTATCTAAGTAGACATTGGAGACACTTGATGACATGATATTTTGAGACAGATTTCTGGTGTGTTAATCTTCATGCTGAAATCTGTTTGCCTTATGTGACAATTACTTTGCTCCTTCATTATAAAGGGAACAAAGGCAGAGCCATGTACGACACAGTGTCCTAAAGATGCAGATATGTCAGTACATCCCTAGCACAGAGTGCTGCACTGCTGGCCAAGCACCTGAGGTGAACTGTCACTTTGCCTGCAGAAGTTAGAAAACGATTCTCAATAGAAAATGGAACTAAGGTAATATTGTGTGAAAACATTAAAGGCTCTGTTTGTGAGGAAGGTGCCAGATAGGAAAATTGTTGTTTAGGAGGGAAAATGTGGTATTTTTTTTTATACTGATGGTACCAGAGAGTTGCTAGATTCATTCAGTGAAGGAAAAGGGGGAAGAGTATAAAAAGGACTGGGTCATTCCCACCAAATATGCAAATGATCACTCAAGGATAACCCAGGAAGCAAGGAGATAGAGACCCCAGTAGCTCACTAGCCTCTCCTTCCTGCCTCTCTTCTGCTCTCCTGACTATTATGAGAATCTACAATTATTTCCTGCACAATTTATTTCAAATCTTTTCTTATCAAAGCACCATTTAATAATCACACTGAAAGTAATACTTTTTGATTTTTTTCTTTTGATATCAATATTGTAACAGTCATTTGTCTTCAATGCGTCTTCTAAATGCCTGTCTTTATTTCTATATTGTCACAATAGCATAATGTGACAGTGATGATAACAAAACCACCTATTTTATCATTTCCCTGATGTTCAGCTTCTCATTATTTCCTAAAGAATTTAGGGTGGACCAAAGCATTGCTATCATTCCTTCATTTCAATTTGCCTTATCCCTGTCAGATCTTTCTTGTCTAATCTTTTAAGCAGAAGGATAAGTATTTCTTTCTATTTTAAGTTAAGCATTTTGTATAATATATTTTGATTATATTTTCCTCTCTCAAGACGCCTCCCAGATTCTCCTATCTTCCCTTCCCACCCAACTTTATGTTCTTTTCTTTCTCTTTAAAGAATAAAATAAACAGAAAAGGCACACACAACAACAAAATAAGCACAATAAAATCTAAACAAATATGTCCAAACACAGCAAAGTGAAACAAAAGGTCCAGGCACAAAATACCAATGATGTTGTGTGTTTGTTTGTTTATTTTTATTCTGGACAACCATTTCTAGGTATGGGGCCTGTCCTTAAGTGTGGCTAACAAACTCGTTGAGATTTCATTGGAGAAAGCTTATTTTCCCTTTGTTAGAGAGTATCATTTACAAATAACTTCTTGACTAAGATTGGGATCCAGTGTCAACTTTCTTCTCTCAATGCTCAGCTCCCTTCTGGATTGAAAGTGCACAGGTCGGATGAATTCTGCAAAAGTCTTTGTGATCTCATATGTGCATCAATCCCGTTCTGTCTAGCAGACATTGTTTTCTTGGAGTCATCCATCATCTCTGGCTCTTACAGTCTTCGCACATCCTCTTCTGTATATATCCCTCTACTTTGTGGAATGCGGTTTGATAAATACACTCTGTTGGGTGCCAAGTGCTCTAGAGTTCTCTCCAAAGTAATACAAAAATCTCTTTCTTTATCATGCAGCACTACTTTTTAAATTTTAATTTAGTTTAAAGGAATTTTATAACACCCACATTAATTTCACTTTTCTATGGGTCATTCTCTTCTCCACTGCCTCCTTCTCCTCTTCAGCTCTAGGCTGATAGTTCCTTAGTTTCCTTTTCTTCCTTTTTTTGGCTCCCTCCCTGTGTCTCTGTGTGCTGTCTTCTCCATCCTCTTCTCTACTTAAGCCACCTAAAATATGACCCAGCAAGGATAAACACATTTGATGCTACTTTTTTCTGATAGTACTGAATATTTTATCTCAAATCCCAAACTTATATTTGAGTAATGAATGCAAATTATTCGACAATATATTTTGCAAATTTTAAGGTATAGTGGTAGAATTCCCATTTAGTATATGTAGTTTCTGAATTTAATACTCAGCATTTCATAAAAGAAACAAACAAAAAATAAACAAAATAAAGTCAAATAAACATCATTTTCACAGATATGTGTTTAATTCTTAATTATTATTGTTAGAGAACTTTACGCATTTATATGTGCTTTGAATATTTCTACTTCATTTCCTCTATTAGAAATGGAACCCTGTGTCTACTTTCTTATCCCAATGCTACTGTCCCTCACCAATTAACCCTTCTTCTAGCTGCTTACCCTTGCAATTTTTTTCCTCTGAATCCGGTTTAGTTTTATTTTATGTGCTTAAATTTCTTTTTGTCATTCATGAATGTACTATGTATGCATGTATGTTACCCTCAGATGCCAGAAGAAGGCAATGGATATCCTGAAACTAGAGTTACAGATAGTCATAAACCACTGTGTTGATGCTGGGAATGAACCCCTTTTCAAAGGTAGCAAGTGCTCTTAACCACTGAGCCTTCTTTAAACTCACTGAGTCTACCTAGTGCTGCTAGTGCATGCATGAGTTTATGACCATCTGCTAGAGTTTGGGTAGGCTCTCATGAGTCACTCAGCCTGACTCTCCTTCTTCCAGAAACCATCAATTGACAATAGCTCCTCTTCTAAGTGTGAGACTTCATGATCCATTCCTATCTCTATGTTGCCATTCAAGTTCATTTGATCTTGTACAGATCTTATGTATGCTTTGAAAGCTACTATGAGCTCATGTGTACAACAGTCATGTCATGCAATATCATTTTGCCACATCGATCCACTGTCTCTCACTCATAGCATCTTTTTATCTTTTTTTCTCCAATGGCCCCCAAGGCTTAGAGAAGAGTGTGCTCCTCTCTAAGACGTCGCATTTAGAGTTTATCATTCCACAGTCACCTACTCTTTGAACAATGATCAGTTGTGAGTCTCTGTGTTAACTGACACTTTCTGGAAAAAAAAAAAAAGAAAAACTTTCTATGATGAAGGTTTAAATGTGCACCAAACTATGGGGTTTTTAATTAATTAAATTTACTAATTTATTTTACATCCTGAGCACAATTTCCCCTCCTTTGTCTCCTCCCAATCCTTTCTCCCACCTTTTCTCTGCCCACCAGCACTGCAAGTTCACTCCTCCTCGGTTTCTGTTCAGAAAGAGGCAGGCCACCCATGGGTATCAATAAAACATGGTATATAAAGTTGAGGTAGGACAGGCCTCTACCCCTTTTATTAAGGCTGGACAAAGCAACCCAGCATGAGAAATTGGTTCCGCAAAGTCAGTCAAAGCACTAGGGATAGCCTCTCCTCTCTCTGCTAGGAATTCTACCAGTAGACCAAGCTATACACTGTCACTCATATGCCGAGGACCTATGTTTGTTCGATGAAGGCTCCAGGGTTGTCAGTTCAGATTCTATGAGCTTCTATGAGGTCGGATTCGCTGTGTTTGTGGGCTCCTTTGTGATCTACTTGATCCTCCTGCTTGTACAATTCTTCCTCCCTGTTTTTAGCAAGATTCCCCCAGTTTGGTCCAAAGCTTAGCTGTTGGGTGTTTGCATCTGTTTCCATCAGTTACTGGATGAAAACTCACTGGGGACAATTAAAGTATTCACCAATCTATAAGTAAAACTGATTATCATTAGGTATCATTATGTCAACAGTTCTTTTTTACTTTTTATCCAATCATGTTTGGTTCTCTCTTAGGTCTCTGGTCATCCATCCTCTGGATCCTGGCACTCCAGGTAGTATCAGGGGTGAACTCACTCTTAGGGAATAGGTCTGAGTTTTAAGTATAAGTAACAGACTGCTTAATACTATGTTAATTCACCAGAATAGCACAGGTAGGTTCTCTTCTAGGACCTATGGCTTATCCAGATTAAGTAATTAGTACAACTCGTGTACTAAGGGTAGATTATAAAGTTACATTTTGTAGGAAAAGTTAGAAATTAATAAACCATAGGAGAACAAAGATTTACAACACAGGCACAGAAAAAGATATTACCTATAGAAAGGTATTATTATTTCACTGTATTTATAGGATTTGCATATGTTTATCCTTTGACTTATTAACTAGCCACTTTAAAAAATAATAGTAATATCAAATATGCATTTTAGAAGAATTTTTATGTAGTTTTTTAAAATAACTACAACAAAAACACTTTTGACAGAGGTATCTGTCATCTCCATAGGTGAGAAAAGAGTAATAACACTGGAATGTAGAGGTGCAAACAGAAACTGGAGATGGCAAATACGATAAAATCGTGATGTGGCATGATCTCTTCAAGCAGGTGGCCTTGTTAAACGTCTCAACAAGGGCAATGTGTTGTATCAGTCTTGCTGGTCACTGCAATGTACATATTATATGAAATACTTACAGTGTAGTAGCTTTCCAAGGACTGTGATTTCTCATACAAACCTCTCTTCTATTAAAGATTCCATTGTAGAAAAAATGAGATAGAGAACTAAATAAATGATTCTTGGAACAGAGTTAATGACCATGATCAGTAGAATAAAATCAGTGCAGTTGCTTTATTCACCATATTTACTTGTATATTAAGAATAAAAATATTGGTTCTGGAGCTGAGATCAAGGAACCGGAGGGGTGAGTGAGGGAGAGCTATGAGGGAAGGTACCCGGCTGCAGTGCAGGCAGCACCAGCTCTGGCTGCTGGCGCCGCCCCCCCCCCATTCCACACATCCCTGCTCCCACCCCCAAGTTCCCCTTTTCCTCTGTGGGGATCTGCTCCGCGGACCACCTGGAGTCTCTCTGTACCTGTGCTGAGGTCAAGGAACCAGAGGGATGAGTGAGTGAGAACTCTGAGGGAAGGTACCAGGGCCACAGTGCAGGCAGCTCCAGCTCTGGCTGTTGGCGCCCCTCCCCCCATTCCACACATCCCTACACACACACCCAAGTTCGCCCTTTCCTCTGTGGGACCTGCTCTGCAGACCACCTGGAGTCTCTGTTCCAGAGCTGAGGTCAAGGAACCAGAGGGGAGTCTCTGATCAAGTGCTGAGGTTAAGGAACCAGAGGGTTGATCCACAAGGAGAGGAAGAGATGGGCAGGCGCCAATCCAAGAGTTCCTCTAACAACCTAAAAAGCAACATAAAAACACCAGAATCCGGC
>JAQHUG010000185.1:3266598-3283820 GCA_028555095.1 Dicrostonyx torquatus
AGAGGATAAAAACAAGTGTGCATTCTTACTGGCTAATATAGTTTGTCAAACAAGACCCCTGAAGCAATGGCCCACATGGTCCAACATCCATAAAATCTTCAGGGCTGCTGCCTGAGAAGGACCTACCACACAGTATACTGCATAAAAGACCTGGTTAACAGTGCCCCCAATCAGCCAGAAGTAGTCTAGAAATCAACACCCAAATTCCATAAATGATTGTTTATAAATGTTTATTCACATTTAAAGGAGGGTTATGCTACAGAGATGAATACTTTGCATTGGTATGAATCTTGGTTTATTGATGCAAATTTTCAGCCAATTTTGTTATATGTATATTTCTGCTCTTGATTAATGAGTATTGAGTCTATGCAGCTCATTTAAATATGTAATGTATAATTAAAAATGGAGGTTAATAGATATTCATCTATAATAGTTAAGCTTATAGTCATGTTAGTTCAGTTTTCTAGATTTGCAGAGATATATATCAGATGGATAAGTATTCCTCAAACTCCTCAAAGACTAACAGAACATGGCATCTAAAATGTTTTAAGAGCTTAGGACTTTTCATGACAATGAGACACATCTGCTCCTGGCAGCACCAATCTACTTCAAAAGGATGAAACCCTTCAGAGAGAGAGAGGCTACTTATGGAGTTGGTTAGCCATTTAGGCAATGTTGTAATTAGGGGGCGGCTGTGTTTCCAGCACCTGAGAGAAATGTGGGCCCTTTTGTTCCATCCTGCCCGACTCCCTGGTCACAGGGCCACATGGCCTGCTTTTGGCCCTGGTTAGCTTATGCCCGGAATGATTACACACAAACTGGATTCATTTAAAACACTGCCTGGCCCATTATCACTAGCCTCTTCTTGGCTAACTGTTACATCTTAAACTAACCCATATAAAAGTCTGTATGTCACCACAAGATGGTGATTTATCAGAAGATTCTAACCTGCATTCATCTTGGGCCGGGGGATCATGGCATCTGCCACACTTCCTTTCTTCTCAGAACTTCCATTCTGTCTACTCTGCCCACCTAAGGGCTGAGTCCTCTCTTATAGGCCAGCAGTCCTTTATTCAACCAATGAGAATAACCCAAATACAGAACCCTCCTACACCAAGGCAAGAAACTGTTCTTGCCTGTACTGCTTGATGGTATGTTGTATGAAGTGGACATCCAGGACACACAAAAAAGACTGATAAACTTGCCTAAGGGTGAGACAGTCCTTTGGGGTTCCTGCTTCATAAAAGAGTCCACCAGATATTCTGCAGAATACAAAAGAAAGTGACTGACAAACTGTCAATAGAGTCAAAATAGTCTTTCAGATTTCCCGCTTCATTGAAAAGCCTACCAGATACTATGGGCCTGTCGGCTGAAGATGGATGCTCCAATGTTACAGAAGAGCTTTGGGTGACTGTCCAGACAGTGAGATGTCTCTGTCAATTCTTTTGTTTTGGAAGTTGCTTACAATGTACTTCCTGTTAACTTAGGTAATATTATATCATCCTGGGGTCTTTGATGGAGTTAAAGAATAAATAGTTATGATTATTGTTTTCACTACTCATGATAAAATAAAGTAGATATAAATATTGTAACTGTAACTCTTTCTTGATACCTGTTTTGTTGAGTGTAATTTTACTGTGATAAAGTTAATACCTTCATTTTTATTTAGGAAGAAATGAGGAGATGATGTGGGATTCCCTTCTGTATGTTATTAATGTGTTTTATTACCATTGCTTATTAAAGAAGCTGTTTTAGCCAATGGCTTAGTAGAGTAAAGCCAGGCAGGAAATCCAAACAGAGATATAGAGAGAAAGAACGTAGAGTCAGAGATGCCATGCAGCTGCCAAAGTAGTAAGATTCCAGGTGCCAGTCAGAACCATACTGGTAGGGCACAACCTCATGGCAATACACACATTAATAATAACGAGTAAATTTAAGATGGAAGAGTTATCTGGAAGTATGCCTAAGCTATTGGCCAAACCGTGTTGTAATTAATATAATTTCTGTGTTATTATTTGGGTCTGGACAGCAGTTCCCACCTACAATTACTAAATTAAGAAAAGAAAAAAAAATACTAAACATCAGAGCATTTCATCACCAAAATTCCTACAAACTGGGATGAGGAGTAAAGGATGTATAAAAGGAGAGTGAAGGAATGGGAAAAAAATCAATAAAGTAAAGGTTTCCATGACGTCAAATGAAGAGTCTTTCAAGGTGCATTGACATGAATGTAACTTTTCATATAATTTAATAGATTTCAAATGAAATGAGAGGTTTAAGAGGTTAAAGAGCATGGTAAAAACTCACTTCTCAGTTTTGTCTTTCAAAAGGAAGAAGAACTGCAGAATACATTACATAGAAGGTAGAGTTCCTCTCCCCCTTGTTGGCTGAGGTTTTCTGTCCCATCCTGTCCTACAGCTGTTAACTCCCAAAGAATCATGCAGAAGTCCACATTAGTTATAAACCGATTGTCCCATTATCTCAGGTTTTTTTTTTTTTTTTTTTTTTGAGACAGGGTTTCTCTGTGGCTTTGGAGACTGTCCTGGAACTATCTCTCGTAGACCAGGCTGGTCTCAAACTCACAGAGATTCTCCTGCCTTTGCCTCCCAAGTGCTGGGATTAAAGGCATGCACCACCACAGCCTGGCAATCTCAGGTTTCTTATTTACTAGTTCCTATAACTTACATTAGCCCATAATTCTTGTCTGAGTTAGCCATGTGACTTGGTAGTTTTTCCGGCAAGGCAGTCATATCTTGCTTCCTCTGCGACTGGGTCATGACTCCAGACTGCAGAATCCCTTTCTCAGAAATCTCCTGTTCTCATTGCCCAGCCTCTACCTTCTGCATGGTCACCTCACCTATACTTCCTGCCTGGCTACTGGCCAATCAGCATTTTATTGAGCAAGTACAAGAATCAAATGTTTACAAGGTAAAACCATTGTCCCATAGCACCCCCTCTCCACCTAACTTCCTCACCTTCTTTTCCCACTCCCTCTCCCACCCTCTTTCTCTGTAGACCATAGGTGGACATTACTTGTCTTCCTCAATCATCTCCAACTTCTTCTTTGAGAAAGTATCCTTCACTAAATCTAGAGTTTGCTGCAAATCTCGCCACACTTGCCAACCAGCCACGTGCTTGTCCAGACATATATGTGTCACTATTTCCCCCAGCACTAACGTTACAGGTCCACATTAATACATCTAGTCTTTGATGTTGGTATGGGGATTGAACTCAGCTCCCCATGCTTGCACAGCAAATATTTTACTGACTAAATCATCTCCCCAACTCAAATCACAATAGATTTTAATAATTGTAATCATAATTTATTTTTTATTATCTATATATGTCTATTTTGCCTCCATATGTGTCTATGCAACCTGTGTTTTAGTCCCCACTGCTCCCTAGAAGCTAGAAAAGGACACTGGATCCCTAGAAATTTGAGAGACAGATAGTTGTGAGCAGAGTTATTGGTGAGGGGAACTGAAGCAGAGCTGACTACAAGAGAAGCAACTGGTCTCCAATGCTTAGGAATCACTTGAGCCCAAATTCAAATTCAAATGTTAATCTCTTGATGCCTTCTACAGTTTATCTTTTCACAAATCATCTACTTATTGTGAAATAATTTGGAAATTTAAAGTGTGCATGTGTGTGTGTGTTTGTACTCCAACATGTGAAATGTAATCATAAAGCTATTGGCTTGATTTATTAAATTTCCTGTCATATATTAACTGATGATTGATTGGCTTTAGTGTAGAGAAAAGACACGGTTACAATTTTGGTAACAGGAAAGGATAAAGAGCTGGTGTATGTGAGTTTATACTGTCATGACTGGAAACACTGACACATCCTTTATGGACGTTTCTGGTTGTTATAATAAAATTGACAGAGCCATTTGAAGAAAATGAGACATAGTAGAGTTGTGGTAGAGACCAAAATTTATTAGAGAAAAAGACAACTGAAGAATTGGAGGAAACCCTCACAATGCTGTGAATCTATTTGAGGTGAGGTTTTGCCCAATGCAATTTTAATAGCAGCATTTTGGGGTTTGAATGAAATTTCTTCAACATACACTACTTAGATGTAAAGTGTAACATCCGGGCAGAGGATTCGATGGGCTATGTGATATAATGACAATGAAGAGTGAGATTATCCATGGAGTATTGTTAGGATATGGAAGAAAGTGACTTCGAATCAAGTGTGTAGCTTCTAATTATACTGATGCTTGTCTATGTAGTGTATCTATGAATTAGTAGTACGTGCTTACTTCTGAAAGCTCAGTTAACAAGGAACCAAAGCTAATCATAATAGTAAAAATTGTTTAAAATGTAAGGAAATTAAGTTTCAATAATAACGATTTTATATGACTGCAATAAACAACTATGAAGTGTAGTAAATTCATTCATTTTAATAGAACAGTTTTATGAAAGAAGGTGACACCGATGGATTTATGCCAAACTTCGTGATTCACCTGTTGTGGAAGTCATAATATATAAATTGTTTTTAACATAACACCTTTAATAACTCCAGGCTGTACAGAAGTGGATTATCTGTTTTCATATCCTAATTGTTTTCGTACTTCAAAATCACTTTTAGTTATATGTGTTTTTTAAGTTTTAAAGTTTGATTTCATGAATTCAAAGGTAAGTAGTTTATTCCTCTGCCTTCACATCCACACATTCATATCATCCAAGGCTTGTTGTCCCTGAAGAAATGACACTCATACTAGCAGCCATCAATCAGCACTAGCATTTCAGGCAAGGATGGGGACTAATGAAACCCTTTCTTATGAGTTGATTTGTCCCAACCACATAACATGATTATAAAAATATTGTGCACTTTAATGTATTATATTATGCTCATTTGAGAATTGCCAAATTATGTTTACTACCACAGACACATGTTCAACATTTTGAAAGTATTCCCGTAATGTGTTCTAATAACCCCAAAGGATGTCTGAAAACAGTACACTGAGTCCTGCATATACTAATATTAGGTTGTTTGTTGCTGGCCCTATCAGTGGGCTATATATGAAAACAAGCATCAAAGTCAGACTGAAGTATTTGAAAATAGCAACAAAAATATCTTTCTGCCAACATCCTGACTTCTGCTTCTTGTAATTACTCCATCAATAAAATAAGTCACTATTCAACACCGCATTTGTGACACATTCTAGGTAGTTTAGGAAACCTTTAAAAAATACACAACTGATAAACAAGTGCTGTGGCATTGTATGTAAGATCATTCTAGATCATTTAATTATTTCCTTTATAAATGCCCTGAGTTTCTGCCAATTTGGGTATATCCATGGTGGGGAAAGACTTGGATTTAAGTCCTATGGATACCATGAGTGACCATGTATGAAAAACCTAATAAAGTTGGAATTGTATAATGGAATGATGAGAGATTAATTATATCTAAAAATAAATTTAATATAATATTGTATTTAACCAAAAGTTTGAATGTTTGTTTTTTTAAATTTTTCATGTCATCTGTTCAAACTGAGTTGCTGACAGGTAACTGAAATCATTCATGTTATTAAATTTGAGGCATAGTTAGGAATTCAGAATAATTATTCAACAAAATATTTATTGTAAAAATTTCATTGAAATGTATATTTAAAAAATACAAAAATACTATGCTGCTAAAATGTCAAAATAGGGATACATGCACCAAGTAGAATGTCCCTTTCAGTCTTTAATTATTCTGCCTGTCACACAAAATATCTCTCACAAATAAACTGCTTAGATGTTCCAGAAATTATCAAAAAATAAACTTGTTGGTAGCCATGTCACCTTAGTCTCTGAATAGCATTGGCTAGGTCTCCCACAGGCAGAAGTGTGCTTCTGAAGGTTATCTGTGAGTGCCTCTTTCCAAAGCATTTACATGTAGATGGGATTCTTAGGAGCATTCTACTTAGCTGTTCTTCTCTGGAAAGAATCAGAAAATGCGGCAGAGCTTTTAGCTAACTCATGATATTTTCAAATTAGCTTTCCCTACTTAGGAAAATGGACTTTATAATGAAGATTTCCACCTTCATCTAATGCTAACATGGCTGCTCAAGGCTCAACTGTAAGTGAAGCTATTAAATCCCTCAGACTTCTCTGGAAGCAAAATGACTAATGATGAGAAACTTATGATACTGTTTAAGTTTTACGCTCATGTATTTTAATGAAAAGTAGGCTGACCATTCATGATTAACACTTGCAATAGAACTGTTAGGGCACAGAAGATGTTTCATGATTCATAAGGTAGGCTGGAGTTATTTACAAAGAAGAATCTACAAACATGGTGGATGTGTAAGGTTTGCTGCTAACGGAGACCATTTTCCTTTAGTGTCTCTTAATGGGAAAAATTGCAGCATACCACACAGGCACCAGGAGTTATTCACAGATGATCAACAGTGCAACTGTGGCAGGCTACAATTATATTAGTGTCTGTAGAAATACTATTTTAGGGTAATATATAGGGCATAGACTAAGTGGTTTTTAAGAAGGATTCTGCATTGGTACTGAGTGCAGAATAGGGATTCAGCCAACATTTGCTGGGAATGTCTTCCTGTCTCTGACCATGCCTGTGTGAATAAAGTATTTCCAGCTTATTTTAATTGTTTTTTGGTGACTTCACAGTCTCTTTTTATCTCTGGATATTACTGTAATAGCAATATCAGTCTAGAAATTTCAACACCGTACTTCAGAAACTAAAGATAAAACTTTCTGTTGAAAATATGAATTCCTTCTTGTCTCACCAATAAAACAAAGTGAATATTGAAAATTTCAGTACATTCTGATTTCTGTTATTGCTTATTTCACTTAATTAGTGAAGTCAATGCAGTTTTGCCTCCTCTTCTGTGGGGCAGAAAGGCAGGGATAGGAGAGAGCATGTATGTTTGTTTGTGTCAGGTCTAGTGGGGGGCACATATTTTTGTGTACCCCTGTATAGAGACAAGAGTTGACATTGGGTGTCTCTGTCATTAGCTCTCTTTGCTTTAAGATACAATAAAAATAAAACAAGCAAATAGCAATAAAAACAAATGAATAAAATCCAGTGTCTCACTGAATGTCAAGTTCATTGATTATCTACCCTGGCTGGTCATTGAGTTGCCAAAATCCATTTGTATTTTACAGCCATCTACCTTCTCGGTGATGGGGCTAAAGATGCACATTGCTGGGCCTCGCTTTTAGATCATGTCACAGATTGAATTTATATTGTCAGGCTTGAGCAGCATGTGTTTTGCTTATCTTGCCTGTACTTTGTATTCAAGCATCTGCCTTTGGGGTTCTGAGAGGCTATGTCCTCAGCTGTAGCCACTAAGAACAACTCCTGTGCACATCACTATGTTCCTTTAAAAGGGCCTGTCTCACCTTCTCTCTCTCTCACTCTCTCTCTCTCTCTCTCTCTCTCTCTCTCTCTCTCTCTCTCTCTCTGTGTGTGTGTGTGTGTGTGTGTGTGTGTGTGCGCGTGCTCGCACGAGCACGCATGCCTCTCTTCTGCTGCTCCTGTCTCCAGAGACCAGTCTTCCTTCTTCTAGTTCCTCATTTTACATTTCCTTTCCCTTAATAAAAAAATAACCCTCCATGTGAGTTCTTTTACATGGCGTCTTTTCCTTAAGGTGTTCTTTTTTTTTTTTTAATTTCAACAGCGCCATATATTCCCTTATATTGCATTTGTGTTTTATTTTTGTATTTTAACTTCTTTACCTTACTTTCCCAGAGTCACTGTCTCTGTAATTACAGCTGTTAATGTCCCACCATTGATTCATTTTTAAGTGTTAAGTGTTTAATTTATGATTGTGTTCTATCATCCTATTTCTGATGTAACAGTGACAATACTTTATATTTTACACTTAGCAACTTATATCTACATTCTTGGTTCTCTAGTGTCTTCAAACTTCTCTGGGTCACGTGAGAGTAGCCAAACGAAGTGGCTTCCTTCCTTCTAAGAATTTAATTGATTGCAAATAATTATCTGTCTAAGATCCAGGAAATCTAGTTATTGACTTTAACTGTAGTATATAAATTAAATTATGATTAATTTTTATACTTTATCACTTATATTGTCCCCTCAAAAGCTGTTTTACCTTAATATCAACTATTCTTCCATTAATATTGAATGACAACATTTTTGCCGATTCTACCCACACAAGTTGGATATATTTATGGTTTTAAGTACTCCTTTTATTTTAATACTTTTATTGTGTTGTGATTACAGAGTTTTTCATTTTACTCTCCTAAATCCAAGCCTTCTAATATAATATTTCCTAGTGTCATTCAAATACATTGCCTCATTTTTACTGTATTGATGTTAACTTATGTCTATGTATATACATAGATATTTCTGAATATAACCTGCTCAGTTTGTGTAGTCTTACTTGTATGCTTGTTTTCAGTGCTGCCCATTTGTTATCAGATACGCAGTTGATGTGTTTGTCCTAAGGAAGACTATTTCCCACTGTCAGTCTTTCTTAGGTGCCTGTAGATCTGAAGTTTTATATTTCCCCCTTCCACTTAAACGTGTATCCTGTTGTCTTTGTTCAGCTCATTTCAAAATACATTTACAGGTTTATTTTTTGATATCATAATTACATCAATTCACTTTCCTCTTTCTTCCTCTGAGCACTCCTATGTACTTCCCACGCAGATTGCTCTTTTGCAAATTTATGTCCTCTTTCTTTCAAATTACGTATGTAATCCTAACTGTTATTTGAATGTACGCTTTCATGGCTGACCTCATAATACTGGAAAATCCGTTGGTGTGATATGCCCTGGGGGAAACTATTTCTTTATATCTCAGCATTCCTTAGAGGCCTCTTTGTTCTTTTTCTTGGGTTAAGACCTCATGACCTTTCCCCTTCTGTTAGCATGGCTACCTATTGGTGTCATACAGTGCACAATGATTTAATCCAGGTACATCATAAAAAATTATTTTTGAATCTTCAACTGATTTTATTTCTCTTTGAAATGAGTAGCAACAGACATTAGGGTCCTTCATTTATCAGTAATTTGATTTGCTGCTGCTGATTCTGTGGAAGTGTTTTCATGTCAATGAATGTAGACTAGGTTACCTATCGGAGCTTAAAAGCTCATTTTCTGGAGAGACAACTTTTCTATGACTTTTAGAAAGTTTCCATGACAGTAAAAATGACTGTCTTTTTTTGTTTTCTAACAGAGTGGATTAGATTTTCTTTGCATCCATGCACTAACTAACCACGTCGGAAAGGTTTCTCTTGTCCTATACTAACTAATTTGATCTATTCCACACACACAAAGCTTCTTTTCCTTCATTTTTAGTCAGAAAAATATAGGCCACTATTCAAGAGAAAATATAATAAATAAGCAATAATAAATTTCAAAAGCCTGTTTTAACATGCTTCTGAAAAGTATACATAATAATAAGCAATATTTAAAATTCAGCTCCCCTAGACATAATTCTGAATCACAAGGTAATTCTGTTCATGCATGTAAAAGCATGATTTAGAGAAATAGTTTTACATTATTAGAATTAATCTTTATATAGAGAGAACACAATTATAAGCGCTTTCTTTTCCAATTAATTTGACTTAGGAAACAGTTACTCAATATTTTTTATAAGCTACAGTGGAAAATCCATGACCACAGAACAAAGTAAATGAAGCTAGATAGAGTATCACATCGGTGTAAACATATGGCTTCAGCTTCCTTAGCTGTGTTGTCTACCAAATGTTCCTACAATAATATGTAAGATTTTCTAACAGAATCCTATTTAGTAAGGTTCTGATTGGAGAGTGCAAAAATTTACATTCTAATTTTGTAGTTATCTAAGTTTCCTCAAATGACATACTATTGAAAATCTGGCGGGAAGGTCTGCCTTAAGGTTATACAACCCATAGCTCTTGATAATATTCAGTTTCTAAATTGAAATAACTTAATTACATTCTCCAAGGATCCATTTTCGGAGTAGGTGCAGCTGTTGCATTTTCTTTTTTAGAAAGACAATTATAGTTACAGGCAACTTGCTTAAGAAGGTGGAATTAATAATGCATTGCAATTTCAGAGAGAGTATCGGTGAGGATAAAGTGTTGGTTCATGTATGAAAAGAGACAAGCGATGACTGGTCCAAGGAAATCTCAATCTCTCTCTCTCTCCCCCCTCTCATTCTGACTCTGTGTGTACATGTATACAATCTTTAAGCTATATTTCGAAGAATGTAAAATAAAATGTCAATCAATAATATCTTAAAGAATGAGTCACACTTTTACATTTATCTCCTACATGTCAGACACTGTCATGAACAGTCACAATATTTGGAAAGACGATGAAAACAGTGGAAGGAGAATATGTAGAACCGCTTCTAGGGGAAGATAAAAGGAAGACAGCAGAAACACTCTCTGCCACAATTTAACAATTTTTGGAGGGAATTTGGGTCCTTTCTGGAGGGTCTTAGTATCTTAATTTATTTAGGTTTATTTTACAAGTAGAAATATTTGACTGCATGTATGTGTAGGCATTATATACATACTGTGTCTCTTGGAGGTCAGAAGAGGTCATCAGATCTCCCAGAAATGGAGTTTTAGTTGACTGTGTATGTGGGTGCTAGAACCAAATCCATGTCCTCTGATAAAGCAACAGGTGCTTCTTCCTTATGAGCCATCAATACAGCTTGAGGGGTCTTTTAGTTTCTGAGACAAAAGAGTTTGAAAGCAGACTGAAAAAAATTGTTAATGCACAACTTTATTGAAACTTGAGAAGACAAACATTCAAGAAGACTGACTATTTCAGCATATATCAGGAGACACAAGATAGGTAAAACTATGAAAATAATGAAGTCAAGAGGGAAGTTCCCAAGCCAGATGCTCATTAGCAGATGATTGGATTATGACAATACACTGTAATTCTATCTATATGCATGCATGTACACACACGTGTGTATATATATATGTATATATAATATAATGTACATCTGTATATATGTACACATGTATAATGTATATATGCAATTTTATCAAATAAAGAAATTGAAATTTAAGGGGAAAGTACATAGATCCTAAGACAGAAAGACCATACCTACAATCATTCTCTCATACGTGAATTCTAGCTATTGTGTGTGTATACTTTTGTATGTAAACAGGTATATATGTATGTTTATATGCACATAGGAATGTTTATATGCTGTAAATGTGGATAAAGTATTAAAGAACTAGAAAGGAGACTGAAAAAGTAAAAATAAATCATGAGAAAGATGAGGGAAAAGAACACTTGGGACAAAAATGCAGAGAAGATTTTCGGGGAGGCAGACAGTTAGAAAACCTGAATTCTGTGCTTTTTTACTTGGAACTCAGAAAAGCAGAAAGCTAACAGTGAGGATTTGTAGGCAACTGCAGCTAAGAATGGACTTCTCCAGTATGCATATAGCAAAAGGAAAAATGTTATAATTATAATCCCAAAAGAACGGGTTGCTTCTATTCAGGGCCATAAATAGAAGAATAATTAGCCAGTTTTATTTTACGACAACTGTAACTGGGTGGATTAGAAGAATTAAACAAATAGTGTTGAAAAGGAAATATGTTCACAAACTAGCCATATATTTGCACATGGAAGCAATCTTCCTTTAGCGACCTGAACAGAGCCTTGTCCTTTTACATTCTCCGTTTAATATGGTATCTGAGATCTTCTTCATCCGTCGTAAAATTATTGATTTTATTCACTCATTGACAAATTCAGATATGTATATCCTTTGAATATATTCACCGCCATTACCCTCTCTGGTCCCTCTGATTTACTCAGGAAACATTTTTCTTTCTTTTACTCAATGGGGCTTGGGCTTTTTCCTAGTGGCTTCCACACGGAAGAAAGATGACTCCTCAAGGCTTCTCCCACATCAGTTGCCTGTCTACATCTCCTCCACTAGGCAGAGTGTCACATGAGTTCATACTGAAATGGCAGCTCTAGGTCTTGGGTGCATCGTGTGTAAGTAGTCACAGATGCTGGGACATAAACAGGGCATTGACTTTCATGTCCAGATGAGAGCATGTCAAAGGACTCCTCCTCCATCTTCAGGCTATAGGTTTCTTTCACTCTCTTCATAATGTCATCTAGTCCTGACAGAACATGAGAAAAGGGTTTCATTTAGGACAGAGTGAGCAGCAGTCAATCAAAATACTTTCATTATGAATAAGTCTCTGTGTTAACAACTGCACACTGGAAATGAAATTTCCCAAACAAAGGCTGAGAGCAACACTAGTAAAAAGTATAAGCATGAATATTGACCATGTAGTTGTACACCATATTCATTTAGAAAAACAAAAATAGATAGTTTTCCTTCTAGCACAGTAGTTCTCAACTGTGGGTCATGACCGCCACAGGGGTTGAATATCAGATGCTCTGGTTATCAGATACTTACATTCTTATCCATAACAGTAGCAGAATTGTAGTTATCACTTAGCAATAAAATAAATTTATGGTTGGGGGGGTCACTACAAGAGGGGGAGCTGTATTAAAGAGTTGAAACATTAGGAAGACTGAGAACCACTGCTTTGGGGACAGCGACCTCCTGGGCCTCAAGCTTTTGAAACAGTTTACTGTGACAGGAATAAATCTGTTCCTCCAGAGTTAGTTGGATTCATCTAAGATACAGTTGTGATGTTTTTCTCACTCTATTTCCATCATTTTTAAATTCTAAAGAGGGCAATTGTGATATTTGCACTTTAACACTGTGTTAGGGATGGCACAAAAGTTGAAATCCAAATTTAATCATAATGGGAGCCCCATTTCGCATTCTGAGACTGACTTAATTTATTTAATATGACTCTCTTTAGTCATATTAATCCACTTCTCAGAGAAGAACAAAATTTCATTCTTCTTTTGGCTTAATTTTTCTCATATATATATATATATGAGAATATATATATATATATATATATAATCAGAATTTTTCACCACTTATCTTTGTATGTTGTAGGTTTTAATGTAGAAACCAGAGGTTGGTTATTGCTGCCACCTTATACCTTATATTTTTTGGATAGCAATTTATCATTGTCTATTCTTGATTCCCAGTTACTTTAGGAATTTACAGAGGGGTACTGCTTTATTTAACATTTTCCCTGTGGTGCTTACATCCTCACAGAAAGCCCTTTACCACATTGATCCACCTCCATAGCTTGTCTTCATTATCCATTACTCAATTAATGCATTGGTGATTCCAATATTATTGCTTTTCCCTTCTAACACAATGGTCAATGTGCAAGCATAGCATATTTAATAAATATTAAGAGTTTGATATTTTGATGATGTTTCTGGCAAATATATTTGTATATGTTATTGGCTATTGAGCTTGAATTTTGAGAGGACTGTTTCTGAAACATGTAAGACCAAGATGCCTTAGGTTATTTATGCTTCACATCCCCATCTTCCTGCTTAAACTGTGATGTTGGAATCAGAAGGCTGCCAGTCCTCTTGCTGCAAAGATGAGAATGACAGCCATCATCACATTTCAAGTAGGGCCTAGGAAATAGAATTACACAGATTATTTCAGTAGGTTAATTAGACAATGGCTGATTCTCACAGAGTTAGTCTGTTTATCAATCAGCTCCTCTCTGGCTATTACCTTGTGAGCAGTGACTCAAGACTTTATCTATTGCCGTCTTTATGTACAACTAAAACACAATGCTTTAACTCAGGCAAACAGGAAAGGGCGAATGGGGGTCATACCGACACTTGTCACACCGTAGTTTGAAAGGGGTACATGTCCTCCACGCTTAGTGTTTGTTGCTAACTACTTGTATAAACCTACCTAACTGCAAGAAACCAGAAGATCAGTGTCCAATATACTAAAGGAAAAAAAAAAAGAAGTGGTAAGAAACACTACCGTAACCCCCTACCACATTTTGAACAGTCACACCATTATGCAGGTGCTACTTCTGAAATCTATACAGCCATACCCCTTTTGTCTAGTTTGAAGAACACGTTCTGTCTTTCAAAGCTAGATAAAATCTTAGCATTCAAGGAATTCGTAGTTTCTAGAAAAGAAACTTTGAATGTTTAGGTTTTTAAAAATAACTTTCAAAAATAAATACTGGTTCTGTTGAGGAGTTTCAGTGGATAAATTGCTTTGCGGGTGAGTGAGAGACCTTAAGTTTAGAATTTCAACTCTTAAGTGAAAGCTAGTTATAGCAATATTACTTGTTTCAAAAATTTTATTTACTTATATTTTAATGTAATATCTATGTACGTGTGTTGTGTACCAGAGTGTGTATGTGCTCCTTTATATGCAAGTGTCTGTAAAGGTTAGAAGAGTGAGTGACATACTGTAAATGTGGAGTTACAGAGAATAGTGATCTGCCTGATGTAGGTACTAAAACAGAACCCAAGTCCTCTGCAGAAGAATTAAATGTGCTCTTAACCACTGAGGGGCTTCTCCACCCCACAAAGACTACACCATTAAATTCAGGTCACTGAAGGAGAGAAATATGTTGTATTACTGACCAGCCACTCTTGACCCAGATGTGTATTACATAAGTTCAATGAGAAGGCCTGTCTCAAAAAAAGAAGAAAAAAAAGATGCAAGGTAGGTATCAATTGAGGAAAAAATCCTGATGAGAGTTACTGGCTTCCATATGAACCCACATTGTCAAAAAATACCTACATTAATATAAAAAAACACATAAATAAACAGAGGGTGAGGCAGATAGACTGAGAGATAGAAAGAGAAGCAGAGATGGAGATTCTGGTTTGATTTCACATTATATAAAATAAACAGGGCACTTTAACTACTATAAAAAGCTAGCACTGGAATTGAGAAGTCACTGAAATAGTATAGGGTATGCTGTTTCAAAAATGCATAAAGTGGAAACCCATAAGGTGACCTTACTCTAAAATATTCATTTTCTTCATGATGATGTTAGAGAAATTCCCAATGTTTAAATTATTCTAAACTCTCAGGTGGCTGGAACCTTAGAATAGCCTAGTTTATAGTTCAGAATTAACATATTTTGTGTTGAGAATTAGGAAACACCAAAATTAACCTTTGAATTTTTTCCAGGAGAGTGTACAGTTCATATATGAAGTATTTGTCTTCTGTGCTCTCTTTTTTATTTGTGTACGGAAAGGAAAATACTATACTGCATGCAATTTTAGAAGTCGAGTATAACAAAAGAACGAAAACTGAGCCTGATTATCTAGCCAAATGTGTATGAACTGAAGTGTCTTTATTGGCGTTAAATTGTATGTATTATTGGGCACAATTTTATTCTTTTTTTTGCCTCAGACCTTACTTAAGTTGCTTTATTTCTTATTCACATTCACCTTATCTGGTTGAAAAACATTGAAAATGAGATTGAAATAATAATTCTTAGGATGTTGGATTTGGTCTCCCTTATTAAATAAAACTAGAAAGCAGTCAATTTTTAAAGTAAAAATTTGGGAAAAAAACATAATAAGTTTTTCAGGAGATTTCAGGGCACAGGTAATCAAGTTCTGGAAATCAAACAGGCTTCAAACATTTGTTATTTCCTAACAAAGTTAGTGTCGTGAAGAAGACTGTGGCTGATGTATGAACAGGCATGCAGAAATGGTAGTTGGAATAATCCAAACATTTGTATATGTTCCATAAATAGAAATAGATTGGGAATATGAAAAAAAACTGCTTTATAGGCTTCAAAGGGCATATAATTACCCTTGTGAGGTTGTAACAAACATGGGCCACTCTGGATCTGACACAACTATGAGTATTTCTTTTGGGCAAAAGTGTTGAACAAAAGTGATGTGCTATGCTCAAATGTGCATACTAATTCTCACCTCACAGGGCACAAGAGTACATAATGGAGAGCTCCACTAAGTAAAAAATTATCAATGGAGGTGAATTGTCTCCAAAATCTTTCAATGCTGAAGTGCCCATGGAGGAGGCATTATCGGTGAGGAGAGTCCCTGCAGAATGTCATGATAATTTGATATCATTAGCTTGGACCATATTCCAACACATCTGAGATACTATAACAGAGGATGTGGTGACATCTTTGCATGCCCAAGAATACCAAAGATTTACATCAAATTATCAGAAACCATGAAGTTGTTCCTCATAACCTGTAGAAGAAGATAAATCTGGAGACACCTATATTTTCTAGCCTTAGAATCAGGACAATGAATTTTAGTTATTTCAGCTACCTATTTGCAAGCATTGTTGTAATAAACCCAGTAAAAATTTATAAATATTAAACATATATGTATATTTAAAACATATCTTTATATATAATATTCATGGATAAAAATTATATTTATATATATATATATATATATATATATATATATATATACAAATAAAACACACACATGCATGTTAATCGTTTTTCAAATTATTAACATAGGGGAATTTATCTACCTTCCATAGCCCAAAGTTTATAAATAGAGGAAAAGTTTTCTTTATAGATTATAAGAAATATAAAAAGAAGTCAAACAAAAATGCAAAATGTTTAGGAATATATGTGTAAAGTAAATAAAGATTGTTACTAATTACTACAACCATGTTTTGGTCTTGTTAATTCTAATATAGGTTAAAATGTCAGAGGAAAATATCTTGCATTGAATTATAATCCTGTAATTCACTATGGTACTGGCGTGAACAACGTACCTTTTCCTTACTGATAGTTCAGAAATTCTAAATTAGCATGGCAAAGTCCACTGTATGAGAATATGAGAGTCTATAATGAAGATTTTCCTTTGTGCTCACTTTACATCCTTAGTGTATTTAAGCTACTTCATTACGCTTGCTGTTATTTTAGGTTTTGACATTGTCCAACCGCCCTTTGATAGTTTTGACACTCATGATTCACATTAAGAATCATTGAACTTGCCCTTTTGATGGCCTCTGGTCCTTGGTGAGCACCACTGCTTCAGATCCACCCAACTGGAGTGGTAAGACCAAGCCCTAGCCACCGAGGCGCTCTGCTCGATTGCAAGGCTCCCTCTCCCCCTCCCCCAGCTTTTCTGTGTTCCACACTCCAGAGTGTCCCTGGGCAATGCTCCCCTTTGATGGTGGCCCGGGTTCCCAGGAGGAATTGGCCTGCTTCAGAGCTGTGGCCTTGGATGAGGATGGGTCCAGTATAAACCTGCAGGGCTCCAGCAGAGAAGCCTGCCCCTTTGATGGCTGCTGGTCCTTGGTGAGCACCACTGCTTCAGATTCGTCCTACTGGAGTGGACCAGAGCAATCCACTCAGACCAAGCAAGTGACCACTATCTACTACAAGTTGATCCACC
>JAQHUG010000185.1:3285827-3303910 GCA_028555095.1 Dicrostonyx torquatus
GTTTCTTTCGTTGGCCTTCTTTTGCTTCTCAGCTCTAGTTTTGGGGCTAGCGCGTGTTTCTTTAAATGGCTCTGTTTCCAGGCTCAAAGTGTGTTTCCTTGGCTCTGGTTTAAGAGTCACGTTGTCAATCTCGGTTATAGGAGCTTAAAGACTCTGGACAGACAGCTAAGAAGAAAGCATGTGACTTACTGAAACCTTCTACTATGAGTGACAGATGTTTAGCTTAGTCTATTTGTGAGACTCCTAGCAGTGGGATCAGAGCCTGTCCCTAACCCTTCAACTGGCTTTTGGGAAATTATTGTCCATACTGAGTTGCCTTACCCAGCTTTAACACAAATGAAAGAGATTCGTCCTACCTTAACTTGATATGCCATGATTTATTAATACCAATGAAAGGCCTGCTCCTTTCTAAAAAGTTACAGAGGAGTGGATGGAGAGGAAGAGGAGGGAGGGAAAACTGCAGTTGGGATGTAAAACAATTGAAAATAATTAATAAATGATAATAAAAAAGTCATGTTGTTTTTCTCAGATTCTGGGTTCAGGGCAAAAGTATTTCTTTCTCTGGTTCATTTACATGGTGTTTTTTGTTTGTTTGTTTATTTGTTTGTTTCTTGGACTTGGTTTCAGGGTCAGGGTGTGTTTCTTTTGCTGGCTATAGGTTCATGGCCAGGATGGCTCTCTCCCACTGGCTCTGGTTTCAGGACCAGGGTTGGTTTCTTTGGCTGGCACTTTTACCCTTTGGGATTGGAATGGTTTCACCCTCAAATTGATTGCCTATTTCATGTAGTTTTATTTATTATTTAAACTGCCTCCAGATATTTTTGATAAGTCTAAAGACAGTTCTCAAAATCTTTTAGAAAATAGAAAGATTTGCTAATTTAAATCTTTCAGGAACATAAGCATATATCTTTGAATATTTTAATTACTAATAAGTTGCCTTGGGAAAAATTTCTACAAAGTTTCATGATCTAGCATTCTCTGCTCAAATAGAACAGTGTAAAATCACATGCGTAGTCAAATATTTCTGGATGTGCATATACAGACATTATTGTTATTTATACATATAAATTTTTATTATCTTTAAATATAATATCAACTCAAACATTAAATATTACAAATTAATATAAATATTGCATTGCCTTATTTATCTCTTACTTAGCTATAGCTTCAATAAAATACAAATAATGCATAGATTTTAATTAAAATTAGCCTTTTAGTTTAAGAAAATTTATGTAATTAAGACATCTGAATGTATTAGCTGACTAAGGCAACTTATGAATCATATTTTTATCTGTATTAACACTATTAATATTATTTCGCTTCTTAATAATGTTTGCTATGGAACCCTTTTCATGAAAATGATTGAATTTTAAAATCTTGCAGACATTTGTTGAAACACTTTTTCATCGATGTTCTACTGTGTGTTTATGAGTAGGACAGTTGACCTGTCTAAGGTTTCCCCACTTTAACAAATTAAAGGACCATAGCAGTTTTCAACTTGATTAAATGGAAACTATAAAAGGCACTTAATTCATTTACCTGCAAAAGTCACTTAGCTGTAAGAGGCACTTAACTCAATGCCATACTGAAACACGCACTTCCAGATCTATTTTGCAACGCCTTTCTTATCTGCATCAGTTTTTCATTCTATCCAGTGAGTTTAATGGGAGTTACTCAAGGAAACATGGACAACTTTTGGGCACCTACACTACTGAAAGAGAATAAATCTCTCCCACGGCAACTGTCAATTGTCTATAAATCCTTAGGGAGTCTTTCTGAGACCCTCCCTGCTCTATGATGGCAGGGTTAGGGCTCCTGTTTTTTTCTGCATCATTTTAAAATAGGTTTCCTTTCTCCTTTGCTGCTTATCAGTGACAAGCAATGAGTTTCCCAGTGACAGCAACATAGTAGAACTTTAGAGATCTCTTAGACTGATTAGTGACTCCAGGTAGTCTGGATCTTTATCGACATATTGTATCCTTGTAGGAAATACATACAAAAATGCTAAATCTTTTCCTTTACCATTTTTCACAGACTTTCTCTCCCTAGGTGGGCAGTCAGAGTTCAAACAGGTAACCAATACTAGAATTTGTGTTTCTTATTATTTCCAAAAGAGCAAATATCAACCTTGAATTAATAGGAATCCAGGGTGATTACTATTAAATAATATAGATATAGATATATAGATATTTCAAAACCATTCAAATTTATCTAAATTGTAACTATCTATTTACCTAACTGACCTATAGCAGAGAAGCATATTAGGATTAAAAAAGAAAACTTTATTTTCCACACCTTACCCTGTATGGAAATTTGAGCCAACCAGAAGTAGTTTTGTAGCCTCACCTCTGTTTCTTTCGTTTGGTAGCACATGATTTCACTGGAGACTTCTAAATAGATCAATTTTCTTCATTGACTAATTTGTCTTTTCAGTTAGAATCAGTGTTTTAATCATTAATTAAAACACATGTTGTGTGTGCTTGATATCCAGAGGGCACTTTCATGAAGGAAACACAGTAGATTCTCATTGGCCTTGGTTAATTTATTGATTAATCTTGATCTCTTCATGGACTTATGACTTTTAAATTTGATCCAACAACTTGAAGTCTTCTTAAAGGTTAGGGCCTGAGATACTAAAGAATTTCTGAGATTGTAAACTATATATGTGGTATTATAAGAAATAATCATCATAATAAAATATAATGATCCAATGAGTCATTTGTCATTAAAACTACAATGGATAATATTTCTTTTAAAATTAACACCAAGTGTTAAAATTTATTTAACATACTGTAAAGTTTAGCACTTTCTATCACTCATTGAATTTAACATTGAGAACTACATGAATGTAAGATAATCTTTATTATTATACACTTTAGTGAAATATATATAAAATAAATTTCATTAAAACTAACTATTATACCTTCAGCTGAATAAGCTGAATGGAAAAAAAATTTGGTGTGTAGTTGCATTTTCAGCAAGCATAGGATGAGATGCTGCCACACGGATCAATGGTTTTTAGACTGACTTATTGAGAATAGCAGGTGACTAACAACCAAATTGATAATTCAGTTAAAAAAATGTACTTACTTTTTGGGTCAGATATTTAATTTTCAAGGGAAAACATGTATGTAAATAGTGAGTTGAATGTAGATGGAGATACAATTTCATCAACAAACTAAGAATAAGTTTATTATGGCAGTCAACCAATCGGATATTAAGTATTGAGCATGTTAGTTTTATTGTAATTTCACTCTCTATTATGAAATGGATTAAATAAAAATGATGCAGGACCCCTGGCGGCTGCAGTAGCAGAAACACTGTAGGTCCCCAGGCAGTGGCAGCAGGCCATGTGGTGGCAGGCAGCAGGTCCCAAGAGCAGCCACTCCTAGGCAGGGACTGGTGCAGTTCTCCAGTGGCTGCACAGGTCACGAGGAGAGACAGACAGATGGGAACCCCAAAAGACCACACAGCAGGTCCCCGAAGGTGGCTAGTCTTCGGCAGGGAGACATGCCATGGCTGGGAGAGATAGATGGATAGGCATGCCATGCTGAGTGAGGTTGGATATTTATTTAGTGGGTTAAGGAAGGGGAAAGGAAGAAGAAAATAAGAACAGAGAGGCAAGAAGCAGAGAGAGAGAGAGAGAGAGAGAGAGAGAGAGAGAGAGAGAGAGAGAGAGAGAGAGGAAGAGTTGAGAGATAGAAGCTGCCTCTTCCAGAGGGAGACAGAAAGAGGAATAGAGTCAGGCTGCAAGCAGGAAGGAAGATCTGCCTGCCTCAGCAGGGGAGGGAGTGAGTATAGCTTGTCTCTTAAATAGACAGAACAGATCATCACACATTCTGAATCAATATAGTGTCCAAGCAAACTTTATGAAGTTGAGACATGCTTCAGTGTTACTTGCACAGATCATAAGCAACAGATGCTGACAGGTTATTATAAAAACTGAAAAGGATATCTGACACCGCAAGCTTAAATCTCAATTGCATCACTACAGATAATGAAGTTTTCTGTTTTCTTGCCTTTAATTTCCTTGTTATAACTTTCAGCAGTGAAACAAAGGAAATATCCCAATGTTAAATGCTTTAAAGAAAATTTGAAAATCTTTTAAGATCTTTTAGAAAAATTCAAATATATTAAGTTCATTTATTCTTACTTGCTAACTGTTTTTTAAATCAAAAAAGTACTTTATTCCATTTGTCTGTTTCTTTTATAAAAGCATCTTTTTTCTTGTTTTAATTGCACAATACATTTTTTCTTCTCTCCTCTCCCTCCCTCCCCTTTTCTCTTCTACCTTCTTCTATGAAGCCATGATCTCAACTTTTCAGGAGATCTTGTCTTTTCTTCCTTCCTATATAGATCCATGTATGTCTCTCTTAGGGTCCTCTTTGTTGTTTAGATTCTCTTGCGTTGTGGACTATAGACTTGTTTTTCTTTGCTTTATGTCTAAAAGCCAGTTATATTTGTCTTTCTGATTCCGGGTTACTTTACTCAATATGTTTTTATTTTTAGATACATCCATTTGCTTGCAAATTTGAATATGTCATTATTATTTTTACCACTGAGTAGTACTCCATTGTTGATATGCACCACATTTTCTTAACTTATTCTTTGGTTGAGGGACATCTAGGCTGTTTCCAGGTTCTTGCTATGACAAACAATGCTACTATGAACATAGCTGAGCACATGTCCTTATGGTATGATTGAACATCCTTAGGGTATATGCCCAAGATTGGTATTGCTGACTCTTGAAGTAGGTTGTTTCCCAATTTTCTGAGAAAACACTATTTTCCAAATTGGCTGTACAACTTTGTACTCCTGCAATCGAGGAGTTTTCCCCTTACCCCACAATCTCTCTAGCATAGGCTGCCATCAGTGTTTTTGATCTTGACCATTCTGACAGGTGTAAGATGGAACCTGAGACTTGTTTTGTCTTGCATTTCTTTGATGGCTAAGGATGTTGAACATTTCCTTAATTGTCTTTCAGCCATTTGAGAATTGTCTTTTGATACTTAGGTCCATAACCCGTTTTATATTGGATTGCTTGTTATTTTGATATCAATTTTCTTGAGTTCTTTGTATATTTGGAGATCAGTCTTCTGAAAGATGTGGGGTTGGTGATGCTCATTTCCCATTGCGATGGCTGTCGTTTTGTCTTATCACTGGTAAAATAGAATTCTGAATGGACTCATTTAAAATGATTGTCCTTACAGTGTTCTTTCCACCACTTCCTTTAGCATCAGTTTATAATAACAAATAAGAAAACACTCAAACAAAAATGAACATACATATTGCTAAAGTCAGAAATTATTTTTTATTTTCTTTATATATCTTGGTCAGCAGTCACACATATATTTTTGTAAAAAAAGAGTTGTTTATGTACTAAGTACCCAATATTTTCACAGCAAACTACACTTCATCAATGGGTACATTTTCATGACCTATAGCAGTAGGGATGAAAAGCAATATAGCGTATTGTTATTGATGCCCTCTGCTTCATTCATATATATATATATGAATATATATATATATATATATATATATATCCACATTTTCTACTGAAAATAACAACTTTAGTTATATAACTATCAAATAGAATAGAAACTACCTTTCAGAAACATCTAATCTAATCAACCTTCCTGATTAAGGGTGAGTTTTCTATTGTTGGTAAAACATATTGAGAAACTTCTGTAGTGAAACAAGCTCTTTGAGTCATTACTACTCACTGTAGCTTGTCAAATTATTTTGTTTTATGCACTATTATTTCATATTTAGTCAGAATTAATTTTATATGAAGTCTGAAGTTTTATGCCTGTTAGATTCAGTGTTTTATGTATATATGGAAATTAATGCAATACTGACAAATAAGAACTATAAGTAAGCTTGGCTCAAGTTAATAATCTAAAGGATAGAGAAAAATTAAAGGATCACCCAAAGTTCTTATTATATGCGAATTACTATAAATGGATTATGAATAATAATAGAAATAATATGAAATTGAGCATAAATGCAATTGAAATATTAAAGAAGAATTTTAAGCTCTGAGGTTGTGTTATTCTTTATGGAATTACTTGGAATTTCAAAAACAGAGGTATTGGTTACATATAAAGAAGAAATAATAAAATAGATATAATTGAAAGTTGAGTTCATTTCAAAGAGATCATCTTGCATCTTATCAGAAAATAAGTGCATGAGTATGTTGCTACATGTTTGCATATAAAATAAAATGGTATACCTGTTGTATCTTTCACAGAATAGTGTTATCATCTTAACTCACTGTTGCTTAAGTTGTGATTTACCTTAATAATATTTAGTAAAAATTATTTCATTATAAATCATGCATATGTAATTCTAGAAGAATAAATTCTAGATTTAAAACAGTCAAATATCAAATACATATAGATCTGTTTCAGTTGAAAATCAAAATAACTTTATGGTGAAAAGTTTATTATAAAAGTATGTAATGTAAAATCTGTACATATGTCTTTCCTGTCAATAACAAACTAGAAAAAGATAAGTGCTTACTAGTTGATATCATTTTTTTTATTCCAGTCAGTTATTTAGGTCATTGCATTTAGTCTGGCATAGAAATAAATTTGTAAACCCGTAGAACTGTTATATTCATAGAATTACCTTGGATAGCATTATGCCATATGGGTTGCACATCCTCTAGTTCCCATAGTGAATTCTGCTTAACAGAGAAGTTGATGACCAAGTAACATAGTCTTTGGAGCAACAAAGATTATTTTTCTACAAAGTATGAAAGACTAAAAGACAAGATCAATGAGCACGAAATCCTAAAGAGCAATAAGGACGGAGAAATGCATGATTCAACAAGACCTGATAATACCCAACAACTGAATTTCACACTGATAGGCCTTAGGGGAAAGAAGCGAGTGTGCTCTAGAAAGTCAGCTAAGAGCCTGCCGAAAATTAGATCTAAATCTCCAACTGGCTTGTAATATTAGGTTTCCAGCTAGATCTCAGGATAGTGCTTCTACTTAAAGTCAGAGCACATTGACTGGAGGAAATAATTGTACAGAAAAGGAACATAGTGTACATGGACCATTTCCCAAGGATATTATTATCCCTTGGCAATGACAGGGCAATTACTCTTTTTTTCTATAGCATGTGGAGAAGCCTCATTTGATATTTCCCAAAGATCATCTCGTGGAGTTGGAGGTATAGATTTCATGCTTCTCAATTGACTTCTGGTAGTCTTAAGTAGATCTGCAGAATTTGTATTGTGTTACTATACTAACTCCTTATCTATTACACTTAAAATGTTTCTTTAAATCAATTAACATATTTTAAATGTAGAATATTTCTGATTAAACACATGAGCACTGTTGCTTATCAGAAAACTGAACAAAATGAGAAAGGCGGCAAAAGGTAGGAGGAAAAGCCTCCTGTTTTGCTGCTTTCATCTCTGCGTTTCTTTTGTCACTAATTAAGTAAGTTTCAGGTCTATATTCCCGGGTTTCAAAGACCCACAGTTCTGAAGTATGCCTCCCAGAGCCTGGCATGATATCAAAGCCCTGAACTGCTCCTTATGTACTGATATGCTAATTGCCCTTGATTAACTTGCCTATGTTATTAGAATGAAAAGGTGTTGTCCTTGCCACTGTCTTGAGCTCAGAGTCTGTTATTTATTCTCTTCTGTGCATTTCAAACTTAATTTGCATGGATACTTCCAATAATAACCAGCAGCAAAATTCACATCCCTATCCGTGAATCCCTGTCTTTTTCTGGATCGATACCACTAGATGAAACTTTATTTAAAAAAAACAAACAATATTTTTTTACAATGTATTTCATATTTCTGAAACACATGGTATATCAAAAATAACTTCAATTTACATTCAGTAGTATTTTCAGCTTATTTACGATATTATAGACACAAGGGAGTTTTAAACAAAAGGGATTTTTCTGTAAGCAGTAAGCAAAAAATTAGGAATAAGAAATTCTGATTTATGTGTTAGCATTTGTTACTCTACATCAAACACAGTGTCTAAAGTCTAAGAGAGAAAATGAGTGGGTAGATGGCAATGGAGAAGCAGGCAAAGATTGGAGGGTGCCAATTACCAGGATACTTTAATAGACATCTCCAAAGAAAGGCTGAGAAGACTAGGCATAGAGCTGTACTTTTCATCTTCTAGGTGCTAGACTTCTATCTGCAAACAGAATATAAAATAGGCTTTGTTTCATGCGGTAAATGAAATGTAACTTTGGGATTATGTAACCAAAATCTAACAGAAGAAAATTGTCCGAATTACTCTGAGATGGCTATAGAGATGAATATTTGGGCATAGTTTGTGACATTTTACAAGTGCTTTGATTCTAACCATCGCCAGTGTCTTCGGGTAGTCATGAGCAGAGTCTGTGATATCTAATGTGGAGCAGTAATGTTGTATACATAATTTCTTGAATAAAATTACTAAATTTGGCATGGCTGTACTGCCAGCTACCTTTGCCATGCTAACTATAATGTGAACTGTTGGTCACTAATCATAAGTAATCACTGACTATGGTGGATACCTCTATACTCTCAAATAAAACTGAAATCTTGATAAAAATACGCATAGAGAAAAATTATAATTTCAACATTTTCAGCATTTTAAAGTAAGCAAAGCTACAGGAAAATATTGGGTTTCAGATATCACTGGGAAAATTTCTTCTCTATTTATGAAATAGTTTTAATTTTAACATAAACAGTGCCTATTGGACCATTTGTCTATAGGAATTGCAATGTAAATATGGTTGTATTCTTATTCTCAACCCAGGATCCCTAGATTCATTTATTGGCTATGTATGTTTTCACATTACTGAAATATAAGCATACCCTGAGTTTTTCATAAAATATATCATTATTAGATAAATGTCAACATAATTCAAGAATTTTTCCAGCATTTCTCTGTATGATCACTTAATGATAGCTTTAACTGTTTCTTTATATATTGGAAAAAAGACAGCAACCCCAAGAACCAGTAAAGTTTTTAATATTTTAGGGTGAAGTCATATATTCATAGTTCTCATTTTTAAATCACAGATATTATGTTTAACTCCAACTGAGAATATTGAAGCAGCAGGCCATGTTACCAGTTTAAAAAAAACAATAAACAAAGAAAGAAGATCATGACTTTCTAAAGTTTTTAAAAAACATAATAAGAGGAGTTTAAAGAAGTCTGTTCTGTTACTCTGCAAAAGTTCATCTTTTATTGAAATCTAGTATTTCATTCGCTATAGTTCTCTACAAAAGACATTTCCTAATACAGCAGAATGAATCATTAATTTGGAGTACATAAAATACAGTGCAGAATGGGTATCTTTTTCAAATGAGGAATTCTTCACAGGAATACCATGTGGAGAATATCACTGAAAGCTGAACCTGAGATTAATTATCAAGAGGGTAGGCATTGTATACTTAACAAAGAATAGGTCCAAAGGCTTGGCAGTGGTCATTAAATGTCAGGGTGGCTATAGGGCAGTGGAGGAAGAATTGCCCAGGGTTGATGAGGTGTCATAGTGGGTAGATCCCAGCACTCCCAGCGTTTGTGGAACATCAATCAAGAGTCCATGTTTCATTCAAATTGAGATCCTAAGTGAGATAGATGGTGGTTCATATTTTCTTTTGAAAAATGCTCCAGCTACATATGGGAAAGCAGTTTGTAGGAGTGTTTACCAGAGTCATCAAGTGACTGGTGAAGGAGGTAGGTGATACAACAGGGATCTTGCTGATGGAAACACAATGGAGAAAATAAACTAATTGGGAAGTGTTTTAGATGGCAGTGTATACCTTGAATTGTATTGAGCCAGTTGCTACTGAGGAGAACATAGGATTCAACGACTCATATGTATTATGCTTCTATGTTCTATAATGTGGTCTTGATTAGATGTGAAAACACATACTTGGAGAGAGCACAACAGAAGTTTGACTTTGACATGTTCCAGTAAACCTCAAGTGGAAATACCTAAATAAGTTATATAGTATCTACAATCAGGAAAAAGGCATTATATCAGTCATTTCTTATCAATGGAGCAAAATATACGAGCAAAAGCAACTTGTATGGGGCTGTGTTTATTTGGACTAATGGTTGGGAAGGATTTGTTTGTTATGCTGCGGAAGTCATGGTAGCTGACTTATGAAGTAGCTGCTTGCATTTTGTCTGTAGTGAAGGACTTGAGAGAGATGAGAGCTTGTTTTTCTCTGCCTTCTCACTTTTATTTCTCAAAATTTAGTCCAGGACACCAGCCCCTAAGGTGATGCTAATTTCATTCAGAAGCATCCTTGTTCGGAAGGTAAACCTCTGTGGAAATGCCCTTAACGCTTGCAGACATGTGTCTTCTAAATGATTCCAAGTCTAGTCAGTCTGACAGTGAGATCAGCCTGACAATAGGCCTGGACAACAGATTGTTTCTTTGGTCTTTTTTTGGCTTCAACTGCTACTTTTTCAGCATGCACAGATACGGGAAGCTTTTTTTCTGACACTAAATTGTAATTTTTCCTCTTCTTATTACTTTTATCTTATTTAAGATTGTCTTTAATTTTTCACACAGATAATTATGGATTCCCCTCCCCTAACTTCACAAAATATTTCTCCTGTTGTGGTATTTCCCTTGATATGCTGTGATTCCCATTAATTAATAAAGAAACATTTTAGACTTATAGCAGTGCAGAACAGAGCTAGGCAGAAAAAAAACCTAAGCTGGATGCTGGGAGAAAGGAGGCAGAGTCAGGGAGAAGCTGTGGAGCCACTGGAGACAGATGTGCTGAAATTTGCTGGTAGGCCATGAGCTCGTGGGGATGCACAGAGCCAGGCGGTGGTGGCACATGACTTTAATCTCAGCACTTGGGAAGCAGAGGAGGCAGGTATATCTCTGTGAGTTCTACAAGAGCTAGTTCCAGGAAGACAAGCTCCAAAGCTAAAGAGAAACCCTATCTCGAAAAACCAAAGAGAGAGAGAGAGAGAGAGAGAGAGAGAGAGAGAGAGAGAGAGAGAGAGAGAAGAAAAGGGTTAAATTGATATGTAAGAATTAGCCAATAAGAAGCTAGAGCTAATGCGCCAAACAGTGTTAATTAACACAGTTTCTGAGTGATTATATCGCGGCTATATGGCTGGGAACCAACAAGCAGCCCCTCCTTGCAACACTCCCCACCTCTCCTGTTACCTAGAATCACACCCTTTCTGTCTCTCATTGTAAAATCAACAGGCATCTAAGAATTATGAATTTCATACTATAAGATAAATTGAAACCAAAAAATCAAAATAGGACAAAATAACTAAAAAGCAAAAGTATAAGAAATACATATAGACACAAAGGCAAACATATTCACACACAGCAGTCTGACAACGAATTAGCGCAGAGAGACATAATAAATGGAAAGGACTCGAAAGGTTAAGAAAATGCCCTGGGTTAGCATTATGAAGCACAGAACTTTCAAGATGCCTTTGAGATTAATTAGGGTTGACCATCTACTGCTGGGCATGAGCCCTACCTTTGAGAATGGTTTGTTTTCCCTGTGAAAGCTTCTCCTGTATTCAGTTTCCAAATGAACTCTCAAACAGCCTTTCATTTTAGCTGTTTCTCAATGTAGTCCTTCCCTCATTTCCCTCTTTTTTATTCCTACACACTTGGTCCCCTCATTCCTGCCTTTCCACATCTTTCCATAACTATCTATTCTATTCTCTTTCCTAGAAAGATGTACCTGACCCTTCCCTCTCCCCAAGTCTTTTTTTTCCCCACTCTTCTTTATTGATTTTTATTGAGCTCTACATTTCTCTCTGCTCACCTCTTTGCCTCTCCCCTCCCTTTCAACCCTCTTCCATGGTCCACATGCTTCCAATTTACTCAGGAGATCTTGTCTTTTTCTACTTCCCATGTAGATGAGAACCATGTTTGTCTCTCTTAGGTCTTCATTGTTGTCTATGTTCTCTAGGATTGTGATTTGTAGCTGGTTTTATTTATGTTTAAAAACAACTTATGAGCGAGTACATATGATAATTGTCTTTCTGGATCTGGGTTACCTCACTCAAAATGATGTTTTCTAGCTTCATCCATTTGCTTGCAAAATTCAAGATTTCATTATTTTTTCTGCTGTGTAGTGCTCCATTGTGTAAATGTACCACATTTTCCTTATCCATTCTTCTGTCAAGGGAGATCTTCACGAACCCCACATCACACAGATGTCTGATCTCCAAAATATACAAAGAGTTTGCAATCTCACTAACAATGAATTAGTGACCCCCCTCACCTCAAAATCTCTCTAGCTTAAAAAGTCATTTGTTTCATTGTTCCTAGTCATTCTGATGGATGTCCAAAATATCTAGGATTAGTTTTGACTTGCATTTCCCTGCTTACTTAAAATGTAGAACTTTTCTTTAAGTGTTTCTCAGCCATTGGAAAGATTTTCCATGCTAATGTATCGGTAGACTTTCATTGCTTGAGAATTCTCTTTTTAGATCTATATTATAAATTTAAAATGGGTTGTTTTCTTACTATTACTCTTTGGAGGTCTTTATATGTTTCTGGGTATTTACCCTCTATTGGATGTAGAGGTAGTAAAATCTTCCTCACTGTGTAGGCTTCCACTTTATCCAAATGATGGTGTCCTTTTACTTACAGAAACTCTTCAGTTTCTTGAGGTCCTATTAATTAATTGTTGAACTTAGTCTTCTGTTAATAGGGTTCTGTTAAGAAGTAATTTCCCATACTAGTTTGCTCAAGACCATCCTCTCATTTTTATTCTGTCAAGTTCATTTTTTTCTGATTGTATACTGAGGTTTTTGATCCATTTTGTTTTGGTATTTGTGCAAGATAACAAGTATGAATCTTTTTGGATTTCTCTATATCGAGCCCTTCATTTGACTAGCACCATTTGTTGAAGATGTTTTCTTTTTATCCCTGTGTATATATTTGGCTTTTTTAAAGTCAAAATGCAGGTTTCAACAGGTGTGGTTTAGGATCTTCAATTCAAGACCTTTGATCAATGTGTCTGTTTCTGTTTCAATACCATGCTACTTTTATTACTTTAGTTTTATAGCACAACTTGAGGTCAGGAATAGTATTGTCCCCAGCAGTTATTTTTTTAATTTTTTATTCGGGGTTGTTTTCACTGTCTTACACATTTTGTGTCTACATATGAAGCTGAAAGATGCCTGTTCAAGTTCTGTAAATGTAAAATGTGTTGGTATTTTGATGGTAATTGCATTGAATCTGTAGTTTGCTGTATTAAGTCTACCGATACATTAGCATGGAAAATCTTTCCAACTTTTGCTGTCTTCATCAATTTGTTTCTTCAGTATCTTAAAAGTTTATAACACAGAGCTTTTATGTGCATGTTAGAGTTACCCCAAGATATTTTATATTTTTTGTGGCTATTGGAAAAAGTACTGCTTTCCTGATTTCTTTCCTGGCCATTTGTCATTTTATATAGGATGAACACTGATATTTGTGAGTTAAATTTTTATCAAACTACTTTGCTGAAACTGTTTGTCAGCTTCAGGAGAATCAAGTGAAATTTTAGGATCACTTTTATGTGCCATTATATCATCTGTAAATACAGATACTTTGATTTCTTCCTTTCCAATTTGTATCCCTTTGATCATCTACAGTTGCCTTGGCTAGCTAAGACTCAAAGTACTATATTTACTATATTGAGTAGATGGGAGAGAATGAACAACCTTGCTTTCGTTTTAATGGAATTGCTTTGAATTTCTCTCCTAAATTTAGTTTGACTCTGGGCTTCCTCTATACTATCTTTATTCTATCTCTTCGATCCTCAATGACTCCAGAACTTTTGTCCATGAAGAAGTGTTTGTATTCATTAAAGGGTTTTTCTGAATCCAATGAAAAGATGATTGTGTTGTTTCTTGCTTTCATTTTGTTTGTGGGGTAGATTACATGTATTGATTTACATATATTTTGATGCATCCCTGCATCTGTAGAATGAGCCCTACATGATAATGATATATAATTATTTTTATGTGTACCTGGAATTATTTGGCAAGTACTTAATTGTGACCTCTTACATCTTCAAAATTATAAATATTCAGCTCTAAATTATAAGAGAAATTATTCTGTAATGCTCTTTCTTCATTGAGTCTATGTGTAATTTGGATCAGGATAACTGTGGCCTGATTTTAAAAAAATGGGAAATGTTTCTTCATTTTCTATATTGTGAAATAATTTGACAAGCAATGACATTATCTAATATCTAATGCTCTGATTGAATTCTGCACTAGGGGTTTGATGGTTTTTTTTTAATTGCTCATCTGATCTTTTGTAAACTTTAGTGTGTATTTAGAAAATAATCTCTTTCTTTTAGATTTTTCAACTTGGCAGAGTACAGATTTTTAAAATATGTTCTTAAATGTCTGAATTTTGTGTGTGTTTGTTTTTATCCCCTTTTCATCTCTTATAATATCAGTTGGAATATTTTCTCTCTATCTTTTAGTTATAACGTATAAAGTTTTGTCAGTTTTACTGATTTTCCCAAAGAACAAACTCTTTGTTTATTGACTCTTTATATTGTTTCTTGTTTCAATTTGACTAATTTCAGTCCCAGATTCAGTAATTTTTGGTGGGTTTTCTCCTTTTTATTTAGGGCAGCAGTTTGCCACCTGTGGGACTTGGCAGCTTTGGTGGGTCTATCAAACATCTCACCAGGGTCACTTATCAAATATTTGCATTAAAATTCATAGCAGTTGTATAATTATCATTATGAAGTATCAGCAAAATTAATTTTATAGTTTGGGGTCACCACAACATGAAAAACTGTACTAAAGCATTGCACCATTAGATAGGTTAAGAATCACTATTTTAGAGTTTTCAGATGTGTTGTTAAGTTACTAATATCAAAGCTTTACATTATTATTTTTTAATGTAAGCACTTAATGCTATGAATTTGTCTTTTAGAACTGTCTCCATTCTAACCTATAAGTTTGGTGTGTAATGTATTCATTTTCATTCAATTCTAGTAATGCTTTAATTTCTTCTTATTTCTGTCTTGATCATTTTTTTCATTAAGTAGTGAATGATTGAGGTGCCATGAGTTTGTAAGCTCTTTGTTGTTTCGTTATCTAGTTTTAATTTGTGGTGGTCTGATAGGATGGATGCAAAGTGTTATTTCAAGTTTTCTGTATCTGGTGAAGCTTTATTTTTTTTTTTTTTTGCCTATGTGGCCTTTTATGGAGAAAGTTCCATGGAGATGCTAAGAAGATGGTGTGATTTTTGTGTTTGGGTGAAATGTTTTATATATATTTGTTAAGCCCATTTTATTTCTAACGTCACTAAGCTCCAGCATCATTTCTGTTCAGTGTTTTTCTGGATGTCTTGTCAGTTGGCAAGAGTGGGAAAATGAAGTCTCCTACATTTGTGAGGGTCAGTATATGATTGATTCTTTCATGGCTTGTGTGTCCGCTAGGTGGATTTTCTTTTGATGGGTATGTAGTGTCCTTCCCTATCATCTCTTCTGATTATCATTTCTTTAAATTCTTTTCTATTGGTTATTATAACCACTACACCAGCTAGATTCTGATGTCCAAATACTTGGAATAAATTTTTCTATTTCTTCTGTTGTGATATATATTCTTTATGGTAAGGTATATTTCTTATATTCAGAAGAAATTTGATGCTATTTTCATATACGTTTTGTTAGTCTGTGTCTTTTGGGAGGATGGAGTGTCTGGACTGAGACTATTAATATTAAGAGTTATAGATGAGCATTGTTTTGTTAATTCCTGTTATATTGTTGTTGTGGTAGTAGTGTATGAGTGAGTGTGCATGTGTGTGTGTGTGTGTGTGTGTGTGTGTGTGTGTGTGTGTTTCTTCTTTTCTGGACTGAAATTATTTGTTTCCTGTGCTTTATATAGTGTTGTTAACCTCATTAGTTTTGAGTTTTCTTTTGAGGCCTTTTGGCTATGTATAGATGATTCTTAAATTTGTTTGTATCATGGAATTTATTTTCTCCATCTAATTAGATTGAAAATTTTGGTGTATATAGTATTCTGTCCTCTCATCTCTCATCTCCTAGCATGTGTAGGGTGTCTGTTCTGGCAATTAGAGCCTTCACTAAAAAGTCTGGAGTTATTCCAATGGGTCTGCCTGTATATATTATTAGGTCTTTTTCTTTGCAACTTTTAATATAATTTATTTGTTATATAAATTTATTATTTTATTGTCATGTGTCAAGAATAGTTTCTTTTCTTGTCCAGTATATTTGGTGTTTCTTATGCTTCCTTCACCTTGATATGCATCTTATGCTTTGGGTTAGGGAAATTTTATTCTATTATTTGGTTGAAAATCTTTTCTTTGCCTTTAAGCTAGTTTTCTTTGCCCTTTTTAAAATTATCTCTATTTATAGTTTTGGTCTTTTCAGAGTTCCCAAATTTCTATATGTATTGTGTCAGAATTTTTAGATTGAACACTTTCTGTAACTGAGGTATATATATTCTGTTATGTCTTTAATACCTGAAATTCTAATTTCATTATTTTGTTTTGTTGGTGAAGCTTGTCTGTAAGGTTTCTTTTTGAGTTTCTAAATTTTTTGTTCCCATATTTCCCTGACTTTGGGTTTTCTTTATTAGTTTTATTTCCACTTTTGTGTGTGGAGCTGTTTTATTTATTTCCTGTTACTGTATTTCTTTCATGGATGTCTTTAAAAGATTCATTCATCTATTCTTTAAGGATTTCTATTATATTCATAATGTCATTTTGAGGTCTCCTTTGTCTTGTGCTTTAGTTGTGTTGAATTGCTCAGGGCCTGCTATGGTGTGGTTGCTGGACTATGGTGAAGACCTCTTGTTCCAGTTGTTTTTATAATTCTAGATGCTGAAATCTGGTCTTGCCTTTAATGGGTCGTTGTTTGTTTATGTCTTAGTTTTTGTTGCCCTCTTTAGTTCTTAGGAGCATGTGGTGACTGTGATGCCTGGTAGGAAAATTTTCTAGGATCCTAAGGAGTGTGTTTCTAGGTATCGAGAGCTAACAGTTTGAAATAGGGATGGGCTGCAGTGAGCCTAAGGGTGTTCATAAAAGGGGGTAAACAGATTGTTTTGCAAGGATCTGACTGCATTTCACCTGGGAATGGGGCAGGGGACAGAGACTGAAGACTAAAGAGAGATTATAACAGTTACGGAGATGGGAATGAAACTGGGGGATTGGATTTGGAGGAAAGGAGAGGTGACTATCTGCAGATAGACAATCTGTTTCACTGGTAAACTTGCTTCTCTGGAAGGCTTGGTTTGTTGCTTCTCTAGGAATACCTGATGCAATTGGGGGCTGGGAAAAAAGCATTGTTGGGATGAAGCTAGGGGGAAAAGATCTATACAACAATTGAGATGGGGGCCACAGCAGGTGGTCTGCTACAAAGTTGGGTATAAGATGGGGTATTTGGATTTGGAGATGAGAAGAGGTGAAAATCTGCTGTTAGTCAACCCCATTTCTTGGCAGAGCTGCCAGCAGATTCTTAGGTTTTGTTCTCCATTTAGCAATTAAGTTCTTTGTTCGCTGATTATCCAGTTAAAGAACTGGATAATTTAAATATTATTCTTTTTTCAGATGTAAAATATGTTCCCATTGTGTAGGCTTCCAGTTTTTAAATGATGGTGTCCTTTTCCTTACAGAAAATTTGAAGTTTCACTAGGTACCATTTATTAATTGTTTATCTTAATGTCTGTGCTAACACGGTTCTTTTCCAGAAGCCTTTTTTTTTTTGTATGTGTGGAATTTTCAATACTTATTGAAAGTAGCAAAGACTTTTTGGTGTTTAATTTGATAGTTGCTGATTTTGGGGTCTCAGAGATGATTGTGTGCTCTCTCAAGAACATTATCCTGTTCTGAACGTAACACATTTATGGCAGTCAGAGGTGCTTATGACTTTTTGATGTTGATAATAGCTACTTTACAATGTTTAATGGCATTTCCCTCCTCATCCACTGTAACATGAGGATCCTGCTTGTTGGGGTTTCTGTCCCGCCCAGTACCCCACAGCCTGCAAGCCCCAAAGCAAATCACACAGAGAGTCTACATTAGGTTATACACTGATTGACCCATTAGCTCAGTCTTCCTACCAGCTCCCATAACTTATA
>JAQHUG010000185.1:3305499-3319222 GCA_028555095.1 Dicrostonyx torquatus
TGGCAGGACCTCTTAAAGAGCTGCAGGGTTTTGCAGCTAAAGCTGAGTCAGGAAGCCTCTCTTAGATGAGAGTGCTTGCTTGCCTCTAGCAAGCAGAGCAGACCCTGCTACCAAGAAACAAACTTTACTATATTCTTTCCCAAGGTTTCTCAGGCTTTCTGTGGATGCAGTTATCCACATTGGGCGCCATTCTGTAACATGAGGGCTGGCTCGTTGGGGTTACTGTCCTGCCCGGTACCCCACAGCAGGCAAGCCCCAAAGAAAATCACACAGAGAGTCTACATTAGGTTATACACTGATTGACCCATTAGCTCAGTCTTCCTACCAGCTCCCATAACTTATATTAACCCATTGTCAGCCACATGGCCGGTACCTTTTCTTAGCTGGGACAGGGACACATCCTGCTTCCTTGGTGGTCTGCATAGGAATGCCAAGGGAGCTTCCTGCTTCCCAGACGTTCTCCTTGCCCTGCCTCTACTTCCTGTCTGATTGACCTGCCTATGCTTCCTACCTGGCCAATCAGCATTTATTTAAAACATGATGGAGAGAATACAGGCAAGTCTCCTGCACCAATCCACTTGGTAAATTTTAGCACAAGCCTGTCCTCTTTCAAGACCACAGGGATCTATTTGATGCCTTCCCAGGCCCTCTTTATATCCTGTTCACCTGATGGCTGCTGATTTTATGTTTTCTTCCAAATAACATTTCCTGTGATTTGTCCCTCATTTTTCACATTTCATTATGGCCACCTTCAAACATAAGCAAGAAGGTTTTCAGTTCCCAAGATAAGGCCAATGTCTTGTGTCTTCTATGGAGAGAGAAATCTAGGAGAAACTATATTTATGAAATATCGTTAAGACTATTCTCTCAAAGTCCCCATTTCTTATTTGTTGTCACATCTTGCAAATAATACGAATTGTTCATTTATTAAGGAAATTAAGATTTTCTTTTTAAATTTCAGTTTAATAACTCTTAATTGTATGTATACATGTGTATCTGTGAGTTTGTGCATATGAATGACCTCACAGAGGTCAAAAGTGTCAGATCCACCTGAAGTTGTAATAGTTACATGTTTCTGTAAGTCACCTGATGTAGGTTTTGAGTATCAAGCTGAAGTTCTTTGGCAGAATAGTGTGTGCTTTTAGCCTGAGCTCTCTTCAGATCGCCACCAAAATTGTCTATAATACACAAGATTTTTTTTCTTTTTTAGCTATAACACTTCTTTAATTATGTAGCCATCAACAACATAAATCCCCACAGTAATATTATTTTTATTAATATGACCTTTATTAATATACGATAGGCATATTTATAAAACATCTTACTTCAAACAGAATCCAAGATCTACTGCATATTTATTTATTTGCAGATACCTAACTTTGCTTTTCTCATAAGATATACTTTTTAAGGTTTCACAGGAGGAATAAATCAGGCATCAGTAATCTCAGTACCCAGGAGGATTAGTGTAGAGGGTCACAATGATACTGTACTTTCCTAGAGCACACAATGTATTTGAGCTCAACCTGGACTTCATATTATGAAATTATGTCTCAAAAAAAGAACATGTGGACTAGAGAGAAATTTCATTTACTTAGTTCAATAGAAGATATCATCTACAATTTAACTTAAACAGGTAAACTAGTTTTAAACATTTTGTTTTGTAGGATTTCAAAGAAGATTTCCAGAGAAATCCAATTCCGTCTGTAGCAGGAAAATCCAGTACTTTAAACTGAGGAATAATATAATTTAAAATAGATATTTGCTTTGTTAGATAACTATTATGACATAAATGCTTGCTATTATTTGCTAGGCAATTGTAACTATTTTCAACATCGTGACATCTATGTGCTACAAATAGGTAACTGAATTGCATGCTGACAAACTATGAGGAAGAAAACCCAAATTTATCACAGTCTAAAAAATGGCAACAAATTTAGACTGAAGTCCTAAAAACCTCCCTTTCCATCACTAGTTATTGACATATCATCTTGTCGTATTTGCTCTTTGCTTTGATGGGGAAAAGTGATGTCTTTTCCTTGAAGGTTAGGTGTTGACATTTAATGCAGTTCCGCACACATTTGCTGAGCACCTGTTTATGCCCTCACATTATAACCCAGTGATAAATTTCAAATGATGGCCTGGCCTTTAGAAACTTAAAATACGGTTGGATAGCCTAAATATTCAGTAGTGTAGAACCCTAACATGACTTTATTTCAACTTAATATCTTCCAATGAGTGTTTGCATGGTAATTGGTCATTATCATTTGAAAGTGTCTATATAGAGGTGTTAGGAAGATGCCACTGTTGTTAAAGTGCACAAATTTGAGTAACTCCATTCCAGGTGCTTAAGAGACAGAAACAAGGTGTCCTCCATCCAAATTGCTTAAGTAACCTTCTGAATTAAGTTGTGGAGCCCTACCTCAGTATACATGGTAGACAGTGATCATGTAAGACAGCAGAAAGGCAAGTGCATTCAAGTATGCAGACACATCTACCCACATGTCTATCCACGTGAAAACATGTATTTCCTCCCTAAATCACACAATACATACATACACAAACAAAAACTTAAAAGAAAATCAATGTAAATCCTTCATACATAAAGAACAGTAACATTTCAAATGATTCAAAGTCACAATAAAATTTAGGAATTTTGAAATAGAACTTTTTGAAAATAATTTCATTTAATACTTTATCATGATGAAATAATTACTTTACTGTAGAAGATCTTTAGTTTTAACACGATAGAAAAATTTAAAGTCTGTGTATTCTTGGCAAAAAAATTATTACTCTTTTGGCGATATACACATTAGATACAAAAGTTATGCCTAAATGGGAGTTAGGAGTTGAAAAGACAATGATGTGCTAAGAATCAACATTGTTCCACTGGAAGCTGCAATGATAATGAAATGAATTTTGTGACAGCCTTGCTGAGGAATGGAAACAGCAAATCATTCTCTATGAGACATTGGAACAGTATTTACTTAGCAAAACCTTAGCTTTAGGAGAATTACTATATTTGTGGTAGACTCTAAAAATTTTAGTATTTTTCATTTTTATAATGAATCTTTTGTAAACTGTTGAAATTAAATTGGAAAACAATTTTGAAATACTTCTAATTTCTACATCCCCTTTTATCATTTCAATTTTTACAATCAAATGATAAATCACAGTTGTTAGATTTGGAAATTTTGTTGTTTGCAGAATTTTGGACTAATACAAAATGAGATAATTCCATCAAAATGATACGGTTCAAGAAATTATCACTAATGTATATATAAAAATACTTTTTATATGATTAAATTGATGTATAGGCTTAATTTCTTTAAATTATCACACATTTGTTAGTGCAATTAAATAGTATTTATAAGCTATTTAAATTCAGAATCTCAAAATCACTTTTGAGAAGTAATATTAAACCTCAATACAATTTTTCTGCCTCTAGAAGCTTGAGCTAAATTTATAGAGAAGTCCACATGCATATTTTTAAAGATTTATAAATTTTTAGTACTTCTCTTTAAAACTTGATAGGAACACTCTGTCTTTGACATGTCTGAGTTTCATATCACTGAAACGGTGCGATAATTACTTCATGTCATCTTCCTATTTAATATGTGATAGTCTCTTTGTTTTAGATTGACTGAACTCTGCTGGAAAACTCATCAGTCAGATCAACAACCATACATAATTTATTTCTGTAGGTAACTGAACATGAAATGAATATAAATATGTTTTCAGCCTTTTTCTTTTCCATCAGAGACAACTTAGTGAATTTTTTTTGTGAATAGGCAAATCCTCTGATTATGTCACTTAATATATTTCTTGTATTTTTAATAAGATCACCAAATGTCAGATATGACATGACATATTATGAAATCATTTGGCCCCTCTTTGAATTATGAAAAATCCTATGTCATATGTACATGTATCACTAACCTTGCAAAGCCCTAAAATTATTTTATGATTAAAATTTGCATAAAATATAAATAAAGACTAATATTCTTGTAGTAAAAAGGCTACTTTTTTGTTTCATGACCACCCAGCTAGTTTATACCCGAAATAATCACACAGGAAATATATTATTTAAAAACACTGCTTGGCCTATTAGCTCTAACTTCTCATTGACTAGCTCTTACATTTTAATTTAACCCATTTCTATTAACCTGTATATTGCCACATGGCTGTGTCTTACTGAATAAAATTCCCGGCGTCTTGCTCTAATGGCTCCATGGCATCTCTCTGACTCTGCCTCCTTCTCCCAGAATTCAGTCTAGTTTTCCCCATCTACCTAAGTTCTGCCCTGTCAACAGGCCTAGGCAATTTTTTTTTATTCATTTACCAGTAAAAGCAACACATAGACAGAAGGACCTCCCACACCATATTCTAAATTGTTTTTCTTAATTTTTGATATTCCTTGCTAAGCTCACTTAAAAATGTGCTTCCTAAGCTTTATTAGAGAATCTTTGTACAAATGAAAGGCCGGCTTCCATCTTATACAGGGTTTATGAATATATTGACATTAATTAAATTTATAAATAACAGAACACACAAAACTGGAATACATGAAGCAAATGCAGATCAACAAATATGAAGATTTTTTTTTAAAGGACAGAGTCTATCTTAAAGTACCTCCATATATCCTATTTTGGTTTTACAGAAAACCAGTTCTATATTGAGCAATGGATAAATTTGTTATTGATATCAGTATGAAAGAATTGACTATTAGAAACCGCTCAAATTTCTTTTTAGTTGGACAGAGAAATATCAGAGTGCACCTTAGTAATTACAAGTTCCTTACATTCAGACAGCTGAAGTCCTGCTGTTCTTAGAGTATATGACACGTTTGGAGAGTTCAGGCGGGGTCATAAAGAGATAGGACAAATGTTAGTAAGAGACTTCTAGATGTTAGTTGTTGCATAGTCTCTTGTTCTAAGTGGATTATAATAGTTTTGGAGAAAATAGTTTTACAGAGACTAAAAATCATTAATTTCACACACGCATCAAACCTTAGCTTCCTGAAAGAAACACAAGAAAGAAATGCTCTCCAAATCTATTGATGATGCACCTTTCACATGTGACACTCTGAGTTTGGTTATGTGTACCAAATATGGGAGAGACTGAAAACAATACATCACATTGCTGGTTCTGGGATTTTGAACATTGCTTATTGAATTAACAAAACCAGGTGAGGATTCAGAGGGTCTGTCTATTTTAATAGAAGCTAGTGATAAGAATTGAGCCAGAAACAAGTCAATCATATGTAGCGGTCTGTCCATTTGTTCATGGTATTCATTTGCAATATAAATTGACACATGTGTCAACCAGAAGCCACACAATAACTTACAAAGGATCACTTGGGATTGACGTAGTCCTAGGAAAGTGAAAGAGGGGCTTGCGTTAGGAAGAATTCAAGTACCTCATTTAGGTACTTTTTTGTGGGCAGAGTTCTTTTCTTAAGTTAGCTTGGTGGTAGGTCCAATGGAGGATTAAAGGTGACTCCATGAAATCCTGAACACACACTTGAGTTTGGTTCTAAGATATGTGGAGGTTTTCCCTGTGGCTGTTGCTCTCTGCGGGAGGTGGACTTAGTTCTCATAAACTTAGCTCCCCATGGCTTAGTGAGGATTTGCCTGAGATAACTGAAGAAGTACTTGAAACAGACATAAATTCTGGGAATGTTTAATAAGCATTGTTTCGTATGATATCAATCAAGCAAAAGTTGCCAGAATCCAAGAAATAAACAAGCTCACCAACACCTGCCAGACAGGAAAGGAACCATCATAAGTCCAAACTAGACCAAATGAATGTAGGTGAAAGTTGTATGGCTGGGGCAGACTGCAGATCCACTGGCAGTGGCAACAGTATTTATCCTGACTGCTTGTACTGGCTTTTTGGAGCCCATTCTCTTTGAATTGATACCTTGCTCCACCAAATATACAAGGGAGGGCCTTGAACCTTCCCCAAAGCAATGTGCCTTACCCTCTCTGAGGAGTGGATGGAGGTTGGGATCGTGGGGTTGCTAGAGGACATGGGAGGAGGGGAGGTAGTGGAACCTGGGATTGGTATGTAAAATGAAAAAAGATAGTTTGTTTCTCTTATTTTAAAAAAATTAAATAAATAAAAAACGTGGATATTTGTATGGCTGTCTCTGGAGTGCCTATTCCTCTCCTTTCACTCTGAGAGCATCAATTCACCAAAGCAATATTGTCCATAAGAATCTAGCCTGATAATATAAAATCAATTGATATTTCACTATGAAACTTCAAATACGTGTGTTAATTTACATGAAAAGTTGCTTGTCATCCCTTACAAGCATTATGTTGAAAATATGGATCCCTTGGAGTAAATTGAAATTTTCATATGAATATCTCTAAACCAGATATCAATACTCTATATACATTTGCTAGGTTATCAGTGATATCAAATTTAGTTCTCAAGTCTGGAGCACATAGAATTTACATGGATTTCAACCTAATGTTTTAAAAATCCATTTAATGGCACTTTCAGAAGTGGTATCTTATTAAAAATTTTACTTGTCCCTGACTGGTGTGTAGAAATATGATTAATGGTTGCATATTCATTTTCTTTCCTTGGATCTTGATTAATTCAGTTGCCAGTTGTACTTGACATGAATAGCTTCATAGAGCTTTTCTAATTGGTGAATTTGCCTTCTGTGGGTAGCAATGCTTCAGTTCCTTGTTTTAACTCAATATCCCTCTTATCTATTCTTCTTGCTTTAGTACACTGACAAGATATTCAAACTCAGGCTCTTGAGGGTTGACATGTTTGATTTTTTTTTCGTAGAATTAATGGGAATTCAAACCATACCTTTCCCTCAGGTCCCCTTTATCAGGTTAAATTAATTCCTTTCTCTTTCTCTTACCACTTTGATGACTTTATCTAAATTCTGTAGATACCAAATATTCTCAAGTACCCTTCCAAATATATTGCCATCTGTACATGGCTTTACTTTCTATAGTTGTTTGCAATTTGAAATACGGTATAGGAGGTTGTTCTGTTTATGTGTTGCTTTCATTGGTTGAATAAAGGGATTGCCTTGGCTTTTTGATAGGGCAGGACTTAGGTAGGCATGGAGAAGACAAATGAATGCTGGGAAGAAGGGCAGACAGAAAAGCCATGGATCTCCTGCCTGAGATAGATGCTGGTTAGAATCTTGCCAGTGAGCCACAGTCACATGGCGATACACATTAATGGAGATGGGATAAACTAATATGTGAGAGTTAGCCAATAAGAAGTTAGAGCTAATGGGCCAGGCAGTGTTTAAATGAATACAGTTTCTGTGTGATTATTTCAGGTGTAAGCAAGCGGGGCACTGGGAAAGAATAAAGGGCTACTCTCCTTGAGCAACAGAAATATGTTGATTTCTTATTGAAAATAAGTTTTCTATACAATTTATTATGTGTATGGTTTTCCTTCCCTCAACTGTTTACAGATCTTCTCACTTCCTCATCCACCAAAATCCTCACAAATTCTTAATCTTTCTCTTTTTGGAAAACAATCATGAATTTTAAAAATAATTACACAGAAATATCATCATGAGACATAAATTCCCCCAAAACTACTATTAAGTTCACTTTGTTTTATCCATTTACTGGCAGGCATGGAGACTCCCTAATTGTGATTTGTATATCCATTGGAAGTCCCTTGGAGATAAACAGCTTCTGGTTAAATAGTAGCTTTTGTCTACTTCCTATCTCAGTGCTGGGATCCCATTTGGGTATACCATGCAGACCTTTTACATGCTGCCATAATCAGTGTAAGTTCATGTAAGTGCTGGTCCTGTCCTGGTAAGAAAAATGTTGTTTTCTTGGTGTCCTCCATCCTCCCTGGCTTTTATGATCTTTTGGATCCCTATTCTGAAGACTTCCCTAAATTTTGAGGAAAAGGATTTGGTGGAGAAATCCCATTTAAGATAGAGTGTCCCAATGTCTGCCATTCTCTGTACATTGCCCAGTTGTGGATCTCTGCATTTGTTCTCATCTACTGAAGAAGAAAGCCTCTGTGATGATGGCTGAGAACGACACCAATCAAGAGTACAGTAGACTGTAGTTAAGGGTCATTTTATTGCTACATTCCTTTATCAGAACATTAGCATTTAGTTTCCCCTATGCCTCTGACTGTCTAGGTTCATGTTCTGGGCTGCCAAAGAAGTGTAAGAAATGAGTTCTATCTCATGAAGTAGTCCTTTAATCCAATCATAGCAACTGGGTACTTCAAAAATGTTTCAACATTGTGCCAATGTACCTTGTAGGGACGTCACCATGGTAGATGAAAGCTTTTATAACTGTGTTGATGTTTACCTTTCTCCACTGGCTGCATACAGAGTATCACACAGCACTGTAACAATTGTCAGTAGTACTCAAGACTTTAGAAAGGCATCAGCTGGACATTTCTCTTTAATGAGTTATGTGGGCTTGACACCTTTGGCCAACAGCTGCACTCAATGTGACTAATTTCTGGCACTGGAGGTTCCATCTGATCATGTGAGTTGGCTAGTTTGGGCTTTGTTTTCTTCATTACTTGACAATTCCATTTATATTTGTTTCAAATATTATGAATGTTCAGAAGTTTCTACTGGATTAGGTTTCCATACAATGACTCAAAGGTCATTTAATTTAACTTTCCCTCGGCAAATTCCTCCCTTACCATTCCTACTCCCTCAAATGTCCTGTTAGATTTGCATTCCAATCTTCCACCCACAGCCTATTGACATTCTCTCTTCTATTTCCTCTTCCTATGGAGATCCTTCCTTTTCTCCAGTCCCTTATTTTATACCAGTTCTCTGTTGTTATTTGGACTGTAACCTGATTATTGGCAACTTAAAAACTTAATAACTGACATTCATATGTAAGTGAAAACATACCATAATTGTCCTTTTATGTTTGGGTTACCTAAGTATGATTTTTTTCTAACTTTTTCCACTTAATGTTGTATGTATGTTTTTTTTTCAAATATACTTAGACGTTTAATTCCAAAATGGTTTTAAATCTCATCAAGTTGATTATAATTATGAAGTATCACACTTAATTGACAATTGAAAATTGCCCTAAGCCCTATACTATTTAAATGATCTATTAGTGAACTAAAGAAATAATACCCATTTGCCCCTTTTCTTCACAGTGGGAAAAATAATCCATCTACTGCAATTGAAAAATATTCATTGAAATTGAACAAAGCATGGCTTCAAATATCTTACACCTCAAGATAACATTTTCATGATAAAATGTTATCAATAAATTGCATAAAAGATGAAATCACAGAGAACAGAGGAATTTGTTTGATTAGGCTGGGAACTTCCATATTCTAGTAAGAGTAAAGAAGTTATTTCTGCAACATTTTAACAATGAACATTTATATTTTATCAAACTGCAGATAAAACCCTTACAGATGAACTCATTTTGGACATGTTAGTAGAACTTTAGTGGTGGGGATAAATGTGTTTTATTCTGTGTTCTGAAACTGAATAAAGTCTTGTAAGTTGATTCATGGTTTCATTACTTCATTATATATTTGTGGCTTTGGGGGAGTTCAGCATTTGAACTGAGTTGTAGCTGGTTGTTGAAGGAGACCGTTTTTTCTTCCCAGCTGCTTAGCCCCAAAATAACCACACAGAAACTGTATACATTAAATCACTGCTTGGCCCATTAACTCTAGCTTCTTATTTGCTAATCTCTTAGATCTTAATTTAACCCATCTCCATTTATCTGTGTATCACCACATGGCAGTGGCTTAGCACTAAATATCCAGCATGTCTATCTCCTGCGGTGGATCCATGGTGTCTCCCTGACTCTGCTTTCTCCTCCCAGCATTCTGTCCAGTTTTCCCCGCCTACCTAAGTTCTGCTCTATCAACAGGTAATCACAGCACATAAAGGGGACTATCACATCAGCTGGTGCCAGAAGCTTACATAGATGAGTGGAGGTATGGAAGGAAATATATTTCTATAGATGGCCATGACCCCAGGAGCTGTCATGGACTTCTTATTTTATTTGAGTATGACATACACTATAAATGCATACAAATAAAATAAATTGCACATATTTTGAAAATTATATATGAAATACTGTGTTATTCAAATATTTCTAGAATGACAGAATTTATTCAATGCACACACACACACACACATATATATATATACACACACACATATATATATATGTGCATTGAATAATATCTATGGGATTTATTAGAGTAAGTTACATGATATGGTCTGGGTAGTCCAACAATGGTTGTCTCTTGCTAGAAAGTCTAAGTATTCAATAGTTGTTGGGGTCACAGGATTGGATGTCTCTGGAGCTCTTTAGTATATTCTAGAGTCTAGATGTAATCTCTAATACCACTGAAGGAAGGACCTTGCCAGGGATAGTGAGGTCAAGAATAAGTGCTTCCAAGGAGAGCCACTAACTGGGGAACCATAGTCAAATACAAGAATTTATAATGAGTTTTAACCTTTCAAACCACAACACTCATATTATGTATAATACATAACATAATTAACAACTATAATTTCCTTCTTTTTGTATCAGTACCATGTTTTTCCCCCCTTTGGAGTACAGCTATGTAATTTAAGATAAAGTGTTGAATAAGTTAAGAATAAGTGCTTTCTTCTTCCAAATTACATAGACTTCCAATAGGAGGTGTAGCCTAGATATAAGGTGAGTTTTTCCACAACAAATGATCCAAACAAGAAAAATCCATCACAAGTATATACAGATGCTTGGGTCCCCAAATCACAAATGCATATGTATCTATATGTTCTCCTTTCAAGGTGTATATTTGTAGTCTAGTAGACTTATGATGCTATGCCTAGTTACATCATTAGAATACAATATTGTGAGATTGTCTGATTATTTCTTTTGCTTCCATTTTTTATGAGGATTTTTATAGCAGGCATTTTTCTCCCTTTTGTAATTTCCATATTATAGATCTTATAAATAATTAACTAGTTTTATATTTAAGTTTTTGAATTTTGTGATTAATATTTTCAATATCAATGCATAATGTTCACGAATGATTTTATGTTCATTTTGTATTACAAAGGCTTTTGTGCTGATTTTGGTTTTACTATCAGGGTAATGCTATCTTCATAAAATGTCCTCAGTTTTGTTATGCTCTCATTTATATCTGTTTAGAAGAGATAGGAAGATGAGAGTAAGTAGAGAACTCTATTTATCTGCATAACAGGACTGGGACAGTACAGGCAATGACAAGACAGAAAAAAAGAAAGAAAACAGGAAGGGAGGGAGAAAGGAAGGAAGGAAGGAAGGAAAATAATAAAAATTTATTTCTGTAGTGCTTGTTAATAGGCTATTAATTATAATTTTATTTTCATGGTTATAAAAATATTAAATATTCTTACATTCTGATAGTTAAATATGTCCATGGCAACAATTACATTTCTATTGTTGAGATAAAATTCTATGCCAGTGGCTAATTGAACAATGAAGAGTTTATTTGGGCTCACAGTTCCAGAGGCATAATTGATCAAGGGGGGAGGGCATGGAAGAAGGCAGGCATGAATTCCATAACGAGAAACTCAGAAGTTACATCATCCTCAGCTACAAACATGAAGAGAAAAAAATTAACTGGAAGTTGGGTGAGGACTTAATCTCTCAGAGCCAGTGATATGCTTGCTCTAGCAAGAACACAAAGTTCTCCCCAAAAAAGAGCCACTAACCGGGGAACCATATTCAAATGCAAGAACTTATAGTGGGTTTTAACCTTTCAAACCACAACACCCATATTATGTATAAAACATAATTAACATAATTAACAACTATAATTCCCTCCTTTTTGTATCAGTACCGTTTTTTTTTTCTTCTTTGGAGTACAGCTGTGTAATTTAACATAAAGTGCTGTCAGACCTCCAAGCGTGTTCTTTATGGCTCAGTGTGAAAGGAATTGCAATGTAAGTGGGAGGACTGGAGTTCAACTCCCCAGAAGTCATATAAATATAGGCTAATAGTTCATGTCTTTAGACATAGTCCTTGTATGTCAAATTAGGAGGCAATGTTAGGAGAATCCCAAGTTTCTTAAGGTATGCAGGAGTGAACATCAAAAAGAGACCCTGATTCAAACAAAATGGCATCAGTGTTGGAAAATGAGATTTGGTAGAATTGGTTCTCAAATTTAATTTTAAATGCAGATGCTCTAACCAAATGGACATAATAAGATAAGTGTAAAAGTGTTGTAAAAGGGGGCGGCTGTGTTTCCAGCACCTGAGAGGAATGCGGGCCCTTTTGTTCCCAGTGCCTGGCTCCCGGCTGTGGCTGCTAGTTTGCTTTTGGCCCTGGCTTATACCCGAAATAATTACTCTCAAACTGGATTCATTTAAATACTGCCTGGCCCAACAGTTTTAACCTCTTATACAAATTAGTCTAACCCGTATTTACAAATTTGTGTGTTACCACGAGGTGGTAACTTATCAAAAGATTCTAACCTGCATCCATCTGGGGTCAGAGCATCATGGCGTCTCCACACTTCCTTCTCTCCAGCCTTCTGTTCTGTATACTCTGCCCATCTAAGGGCTGTGTCCTATTCTATAGGCCAGGCAGTCCTTTCAACCAATGACAGTAACCCAAAATACAGAAGAACCCTCCTACACCATAAAAGACTGACCATAAATGACTGACCATTGGAATGACAGGTATGTGAGAAACCACTATGGAGAAACAGGTGGGTTACACACTAAAAAGATGTCACTGACAAAGGAGATGAAGAGGAAACAAAAAGTAATACTTTTCCTTTCCTTTATTCATATATACTATTGACGTCTAGATTATGAATAATTTTAATTATATCAAAATCATCTTAAAACCATATGGCGTGTCTAGCATTTAGCTTAGTCAATTTTTGTTGTACAATGTATTATTTATTATAGTTAATCCCCTACATTAAAACATATTACACATGGAAAATTCTATTTTGTTTATTATTTCTAGAGGATACAATTACTCATTGCAGGGAAGGCAAGATGGACTATTGTTATAAATATCATGCAGGCCAGGAAATGTATAAGAGATGCTGATGTTCTTTGCACCTCTACATTTGAGCCTGTATTATCTATGTGCCACCAACCTATGGGATCATACTACCCTCCTTTAAAGAACACTTTCCCATTGATCAGTTAATTCCATCTGCAATCACCCCATCAAACATTTTGAGGTTTCTACCTTAATTATCTATGTTATTCTGAATTCACTCAACTAAACAATCAATAACACCTATCCCACCAAGCCAGTTCATACACATATGTCACAGAAAATGCAAATTATTCAATCTGGCTACCTGTACCATTTGCTCATGACTCACATAGGATTCTCAAGAATCATTCTATTCATGAATCAAGTGAATAACTCTTTTTTTTTTCCCAAAGAGAAACTGAAAAAAGCAAAACTCTAACATTGGCAACTTTTCTGCTTTGATTATATAAGGAAAGTGGCACTTCTTAAGGCTATATAATGAACCCTTTCTAGATATGAATAATAAACAGTATCAATTTTTTTTCTAGAAGGTTTCTGTAATGTATATTCCACTACATGACATTTACTCTTCATAAATACAAAGCAAGCACATACAAAACCAACTTGTAAGTTTATCAAATTCTTAGATCAAGCAAACATAAGACAAATATATGGTTACATAAGAGCAACTTTTAAAAGGACTCTGAGAAGTCTTCCCCAATTCTCAGGACACTTTTTTT
>JAQHUG010000185.1:3324445-3336006 GCA_028555095.1 Dicrostonyx torquatus
AAAAAAAAAAAAAAGTATAATTTGTTAATTGTTCCCCATAACAGAGAATATAACCATACAAGTTACTATAGGTTAAAGATAAATATACACAGAAAATTGTACTTTCATAGTGTTTAATAATCCAGATGTTTCATTCATTAATAATATGAACTTATTAATTTAAACCACTGATTCTTTTAACATTTGAATAGAAGATTTTATCCGTTTTCCTCGATTAGCTTGTACTTTTGAAAAATGCATGTCATGAGCCAGCGTTCCTCCTTTAAAAAAATAAAAAAGGAAATGATTATCAAATGATTATAGTGGACTCTTTAGTTTCTAGGTTCACCTCTCTACTTGTCCCATTTATTCACCACTGCTTAGGGTTGTGATTCTTCTACACAGTGATTTGAAACACATAGAGTGGCTGGAATTAAAAAAAAAATTAACTTCCTAACTTTTGTGGCTGATTATCATCTAGATCAGACTCAGTCTCCCTGTTAGATTCCTTCCATTTAACTGATCGACGTAATAGGTATCATTTGATTTAAATATGGAAACGTGAAGAAAATAAAGTCTATCTAAAAAATTAAATGATACCTTATTTTTAGCATAACATGATTTTATAAAACCATATTATCACTTTTTTTTATTTTTTGAGTTAGGAGGCAATGGCATAGAATTCCAGGAGATTATATTTGATTTTTTCACTGTTCTACCTTCATTCTTAAATTAAATTCAATAATATTTACAAGGATTTAGTTAAATTTCTTCAGTACTGGCTGTCCCATTATGACACTGAAAATGATGCATAATAAATTGAGGAAAATAGAAAAAGAAGTATTTGGGGAGTTTAATTTATTTCTATCATCAGAGTACAAGGGTCAATAGATAGCGTGATTTTAGCGTAGGATACAGAAACACATACACACAGAGACACACACACTAGTGTTAATGAAAATGAAGTGGATTAAGAATGTAAATTATAATAATATAAAATGTAAATGTTTTATTATTGGATTACATTATTTTTAAGTTTACAATTTAATATTTCTAATTTCATTTCCAAATGGTTTTAAAAATAGATTCTGTTGGAAGCACAATTACCCAAATCATATGCAAATGAGAAACTCTGAAATTTATAGACAACTTCAAAAGATAATTTTAAAAGCATTGATATGTCAGGCAGCAACAATATATCCTTCCATTCCATGATGGTCATGTACTGTACTATATTACTCTTTTATTAGCAGTATCTTTCATAAAAAAAATTTATAGAGAATTTATGAGAAATCTACTTTGTTAAAGAAAGGCCTAATTTCCCATAACTCTAGCACTGAAAGTTTCCAATAATTATTATTGAGGAATGTATAATTTAGAATTCAGTGTCTCAACAGAATGCTCAATTTCCCCACACTGAGTATTTTGCACTAAACCTGTGCCTGGTTTGTTTGTTTAATCTGTGTTCTTTATTAAATACCAAGTGAATTAACTTTAAACTATTAAATTGTTAACTGTAGTTCATCAGCTATTTTTAGATTTTCCCTTAGTTAATGGAGCAAGCAACAGTGTGTTTTCCCAAAGAGAGCTTCCCTTACCCTGCCTGCATTCTTTCTTATTAAACAGGGATAGTTTTGTTTGTTTTGTTTGTTTGTTTGTTTGTTTTTCAGGGTAAAACAGAGGCTGGCCGTTCAAGGCTAACACATAAACAGAGGCCAGTAATACAATGCTAGTACTTAATCTTCTGTTTGACTCAAATGTATTAAGAAAAGTTATGATTTAAATAGAGAGTTTCTCACATGTAAACTATTCCCTTTGAGGTCTTATACTGAACTTGCTAACTCCCGTCAATATCAAGGCTCTCCTTTCATTAAGCTAATCACACTAGAAGCATTCTATATTAAAACTTTTAGTTAGTTCCTCTTTGATCATTTTAATATTGCTTTTATTTCATTCCATTAGTGTCCTATCTTTAAAATTATTCAACATTCAAATCTCAACGAACATTTTTAATGACAGCACTCTCAAACTATGCTGTTACTTACATAAACATTATATGTGTTTCATAAATTGTGATATTCGAATGTTTTCTTTTTTGAAGGCAGCTTCATCTTATATACAGGATATTCAGCATAAATCTAAAAATCTTATTTCCATTTTCATACATACATGACCATGCTTTAGGAGATTTGAATTTTCAGAAATGTGGAGCTGACTAATAAAGAAAGGTTTAGCACAACATGATGATTACTTAATGTTTTTGCTATTGTTAGGTTAAGGGTTTATTAATTGAATATAAACTACTAATTATGTTGCATTTTAAAATTTACTCATCATTCTGCCTTCTCAGTTTCTAATGTAACATTGTAGATTCTATAAATGTTGATACTAATATGTCTATCAGAGTCATATAAGCAACTTCAGCATTTAATCAATTCTATGAATCTTGGTATATTCTTTCATGCTTATTTATTCCTTGAAGTTTACTAGGTATTATTCATCTTATAAAGGAAGATACAGTATAAGCAATTTCTAAACTGTATAGTCTACTAATACTCATAAAAAATCTTTAAATTTTGTTAAAGGTATTTCCTACTTCAAAATCAGCTAGGAATCACTGGGCATGCATCTTACAAGTGATATCTGTTAATTGGGTGGATTATGTAACTGCAAGGAAAATATGCTTCCATAAACCTTGGCTATGACACAGTATTTTAAATATTGCATGTTTAAATGTAAACCTTGGATGCATTAATCCCTGACATAAAACAAAAATATCTTTGCAATATTTATCTCATACATTATATTAGGGATGAATTTAAGATAAATGTACTTACACAGTACAAGTTACACAATAAAATTGGTAAGCAGTGTACTTTATTAAGGTAATGGAATGGGGTCCCAAAGATGAGGATTCTGCCAATCAATTCCAAATATCTAAAATAAATCAGTTTTGGGATTTATGCTCCCCACTCTTTGTCTACCTTTTATTTGTATTTATTCCACTACTTTGTGATGAATGGGATTTCTCATGTAGGCAAAACTATATAGACAACTAAATCACTATCTTTAGATTATTTTAGCCGGTGTCTCTCTACATAACTGACACAAATCACAGTAGCTAAACATACTCTTTCTATTTAAATATGGAGAATTTTGAGATTTATTGGTGTAAAAATAATTGTCTATTAAATAAAGAGATTTTGGTAGAATGAGATGGTCCACTATTTAGAATGAGTGAAAAAGCATATATCTCAGTAAGGAGGAGAAAATGCTTTAAATATTGTGACTGGACTGAATATTTAATTTCAGTAGCCAGAGTTAAAAGTGATCAGTGAGAAGTCTTCCATAACTCACAGTTACAATGAATTTACCCATACTTTTAAAGAAAAATTATCAATTCTGGAACCACTTTTTTAAAATGTAGTATTTAGTAAGTAACACTGGTAAATTGTTTTTCTCTAAAATTTTTTTTCAGCTTATATTCCAGGTTTAATATAGAAATAAACCAAAAAGATTTCTGTGAAAATGACAGTTTTTTGCTTTGGTTTTAATTTCTGTTTTCCTGATTCAGTAAACCATGTATTTTAATTTTGACACCTTCTATTTTTATTATGATACTCTCACACATAAATTATAATTAATTTTAATTATCATTTATTTAACAGGATGTAAGACAACCCATATTGCTAGTTTGATACCCTGCCTTGTAATTTGATACCTTTGAATACTCATGTCTTTTCTGAATGTATTGGACCAGGCAATCAGTGTCACTGTGCTTGCTATAGTTCAATGGATTCCTTTATGTTAAATTGAGTTAGGGAAGCTTTGTATTTCTTGATGAATGCACATCAATTTCATAGAATATATGCATTTTTCATAAGCTAATAGCTTTTCTTAAACTTCCAATACATTAATTGTTATGGGAAAATCATGAATGATATACTTGAATCTCATCACAAAACCCTCCTATCATAAATACAGCCCCTGCATTATTTTAACCTTAAGGTATAAGCTATCATTTTCTAATTACTGAATTCTTTGAGAACAAAAAATTAAATTTTCTTGGTGTTTAGTGTTTATTTTTGATGCAATATTTTTCTACATTTTGATATGACTACTTTTTTCTTTAAGTTTCTTTCAACCCTGAATAGTATCTGGAAATTTTTCTACTATAAATTTTGTTATAGGATAAAAACGAAACAAAACAACAACAAAAAAAAAAACCAACCCCCACAAAAAAATAAGGAAAGAAAATATATTTTTATTATTGCATTAGTAGTTTTTCTTGGCTATGGAATTTATTCTTTTAGTTAGCATTTTAAACACAAAAAGTACAAATTAACAGTATAATTTAAGACTCAAAATAATCTTTATAAATAGTTATAGTACTGCTTAAAGTAACACTAAGTGTTTTTCCTTTAGTATTTATTATGTCATGTAAATTAATATTTCATATTCATGCCAATATAAAGCATAAGACTTCTAAAAATTGAAAGTATTTAATATTTATTAATTTAATTTTAAAAGACTGTATTGTGAAAATTTTCTACTTTTAGAGAAAATTTCACTAAAATATTTAAAGAAGCATTAGCTTTTTACAAAATTGGGATTCTGAGATTGAATTTAGCCATCTTTTCATAGATCTCAAGTCTAAATTCTGTTAGTACATTATAGACTTGTAATGTTCAGTAAATTGACTGATTATTGCTGTATTTCTAATTTCCAATGCAAAGAATATAAAAAAAGGAATTGCAAAAATATTCTCATCAGAACAAATTTTAACAATTATTTCTCTCAACACCAGTAAAGTAGGCCTTTTTGGAAAAAATATTTTAACTTGCTAACCTTGTTAATGCTAAAAATGCCTCTTATGTATATACAAATGCATATATGTTGGGACAACAATTCATAAAAATGGCTATGTGTTTAAAGGGAGGAAATAGAGATATATGGGATGGCTATAGTAGAGAAAGGGTTGAAATGTATATTATACTATCATTTAGAAAAAAGAAAAAATATTAAGAAATGAAGTCATGTATTATGAAGCTATAGTCCAGTATGCTTGCCTAGAAGTTATAAAGTCCACGGTTTGATCCCATAAATCATGAGTTGTGCATGCCCATTATCTAAGCATCAGGATAATAGAGGCTCTGAAGGTTAGATGATCAAAGTCACCTCAGCTCCATAACAAGTTTGAGCCCAATCTGTGCTACCTACCTAAAAAAAATCAAATAAATAAGGCAGATGATTATATTTAGAATAAAATATAGTGTCATTATACATAGTTATGTTAGGAAATAAATTGGGGGCCCCTTAATATTGTCTATGTGATTTATAATCCACTCATTCTGGTTATGGACTGATTTAAAACATTAACAGAGAGACCATACAGATAGACTGGGTAAAATCATTCACAAAAAAAAACAGGTATTTGTGGGAGGCATCTTGAGAAATCCTGATTTTATCAGGATCACATATGTCAGATTTTAACATGCAAAGTGTAACAGGAAAGACATGATAAAATAGTGATCTGAACTGAAAATAATAATATAAATCAGTAGTTTAAATTTTTCTGGAGATTTTTGTGTAATTTTTCATTATTTTCTAAGGAGTAGAATCTATTCCTGTGGTATTGACATCAATATGACTTTGATATGGCTAAGCAGGCTACATCAGGAAGGCTTCTTTCAAAACTGACAATATAAACAACACTTTGCTTTCCATGTCAAGTCAGAATAAACATATTTGCCTTTGTATATTAAAAATTCAAAATAATGTAAACTTACACTACCTTACTTCATAGTCTCATAGACTATGTGCAACTAAAGAAACAGATTAGAACATGATTCCAATGTGTACTGTTATAAAATACACCACGCAGTAAGACAATGATGTACTCTACTGATAGTAAATTATTAGATACAATTTTCTATTTATTCAATAATTGGAAGAGTTGTAATAAAATAATCAGTGAAACAGTTTTATTTATGTTACACATACAATTCTGCTTATAGAGGCAACAGCATGTGGTACTGTCTTTTAAGTTAAAAATATTTTTTTTTGCATACGTACTCCTTTCTCAGGGTGAGTGCTAAAAGTTACAGGATATAAACACTTTTTCCTTGTTTTCCTGAACACTTTTAGAACACTAAGAATAGCCTATAATTTAGCCTATAATTCTTAGTAGTTGTTGAATGTAACCAAGGGATTGACCTAAAACTTTTGTTCTCAAGAGCGTACTAGTTGTATTAGAGATGTTACTTACTAGTAGGTAAGTAACTTTTGATAAGTAACAATTGATGCTTACTGTGAGCATCAATTGTTGATGTAACAAGGAAATCATGAGCTAGTCCCTTAGCATGAAGTCAGTTATTTGCTTTGTATTCCATGATTTCCTTTGCAAGAACTTCATCAATACTAACTAAAAGTTCTTTGAAGCCATCCTGCCCATAGGCCTTTGATCTTTATTTGCCATGAATGTCGCATAACCAAGCCCCTGTCCTCTGTTGCTTCACTTATAGCTAACTGCAACTCAAAACTTGGCTTTCAATGAGTTTAAAATGCCAAGTAGGTAAACATACGTTACTATCCTTTATATTTCTGCTTTGCTGAATGTGGATGTTTTAATAAGAGTTGACATTTTTCTGTGAGTTACTAATTTCAGAGGAAATAGATGTACTACAGCAAGTAGTGTGTACGATACTGACTTGGGTATCTGTGCCATCCCTCATTAACCCCCACCATCTATCCAGTTCTTACAGAAATATGCAGCTTAGACCTTTTGTTATTGGATGGGGAGGGTTTGCATTTATTATGTGCTAATCTTAAGTTAACAAGCTTATTAACTGAGCCTTCCAGTTTGCATCCTACTCTAAACAAAGGACCTATGTTAAACTGATATAGTCCATTATCCCTCTAATTGCATCATGACCTTATAGAAATTTAATTTTCAAAAGAAGTTTGGAGGATTTCAGTGGTCTTGAAAGAGATAAAACAAACCATATTTTTCAGTCTGGATTTCCAGCATTGATATTGTAGGTATTAAATAAACAAATATGATACAAGCATAAATAACAAGTTACACTTTGCAGAATATCTGCTTATTCCTCATTTTACATAATTACCCACCTCTATTTTATCTAACTGGATGCAAAGACCTTAGGACAAGTTACTTAGATATGATCTGCCTAAGGATATATGAAAAGGAAACAAGTGGAGCATGATCAAAACCTCCATACATCCTGTAGAGCTCTATGCCTCACCCTGTATTCAACCAGAGAGGGAGGCATTCGTTCGAAGCTATTTGAGAAAACAACAGAACTGTCAAAATGCAGTAAGTGCAAGGTCTCGTTATGCAGTTGCAGACATGGGTCTTAAGGCTTACAGCGCTCTGTTTCTCACCAATATAGATATGCACATATGTAGAGATGAAAAGTGAAATGTTACAAAATGGTCATTTTGAAATTATACAGCATGCACACAATACTTTGAATATCTGCCTGAGAATAAGAACCAGAGAAGCGATTAGCTCTGATTACCGTTGTTCTTTTAGCATTAGCAGTGTTATTATTCTTAATGTTTGACTGAAACTTAATTCAACAACACTTTCAAGCACATCATTTGTAAGAAAGGCAGTGCTGCAGAGACTATCCAAGTAATTTAAAGAAAACAGCAGCGACTTTAGTCTTATCCCTGTTTATATTGTTTCTGGGTATATTTTTGGCTGATTTTTTTGGGGAGAATAAACTATATACTGGCATATTGCTAAAATTATACTTAGCAATCCAAATCACACAATTGGCTAATAACTTAAATGAACCCTGTAAGGTATCAATAGATTGAGTTCCTGTGTACAAATATACACGCACACACATATAAAGCATCTGTTGTATGCTTTTCAAATCTTATATTTGTTAGGATTTGTACAAACTTAACAAGTAGTTATAAAATAGTGATGTGAAAGAGATACAGGGCATTTTTGTTTAAATGCTAAAATTCAATGTCTTATTTATCTAATACAGAATCACCCTTGGTACTATGGAGTGTATCTTCCCTTACTGAAGACGACCAATTAATTATGGTTTAGAATGTCCATGACTCACAATAACCTTTATAAATCCAAGTCATACATTTATCATACTTTCAAAATGATACTAATTTTCATGTCCTAATATAAAAAAGCTTAGTCAAATTTTCTCAATTCAGTTATTGAAATGGCAATATGATAGAAACAGAAAGTAACGATGAGAAAAGGAGAGTCCAAAGAGAAATGCAGAAATGCAGAAACACAGACAAAGAGAGAATCTAAGGTTTATATTTTCTGCATGCGAGTCATGTGGAAAGAGCAGCAGTCTGTCCTGTCCTCTCTCCACGTTGCCAGGAGATCTTTGAATTCACCCGAGAAGCACAGCTTGAGTCTGACATATCATCAGTGACCACTCCTGTGAAAGCCTTCAGTGTCCTTTACCTTCTAATTAACTGCTTCCTGGCCTGGAGGCTTTCAACAAACCACTGATGAAAACTTTAACAAAAGGAGCAATGTAGTTTACCTGCTCCTGTGGCCATTTGAAACACATTAAAATAAGCAGGGATAAATGTATGTCTTAATTTAATTTGACAAGTATATAGAAAACAAATAGCCTTTGTAAAATACAAACTATGTTTAGCATTGTGCTTTTCATAATATATATTGAAAGCTTGGTACTTTTTGTGTTTATTTCCATGTTTCTAATTGAGTGTTATTATTTGAGAATTGCTGATTTTCTTACTAGATTAGAATAATATATTATTCATAAGTGAAGTAGAGTTTGAGTTGGCTACTAAGTATTATTGATTAAATCCTAATTGTTGTCTTCATCACTATGCAATCAAGTACAGTTGATGATGAATGAATGCATTGGCTTGGGAAGGTAGCATTACTCAGCACCTCTGCCATATTACCACTGTACCTATAGCATACTCTGACTCTTGTCTGGCACTGGGTTCATTTTGAGTATTTCCTTTATCATTTTGATTGGGGGGGAGAGGTGCGGGTTGTGTTCCCAGTACCCAACACCCAGCCCCTAGCTGCTGACCCACTCAGCAGATGGTTGCTTGCCCCCGAAATAACCACGTGAGGACGGTATTCATTTAAACTCTGCCTGGCTCATTATCTCCAGCCTTTTCTTGGCTAGCTCTCACATCTAAACTAACCCATTATAAAAGTCTGTATGTCACCACGAGGTGGGTGACTTACCAGACTGATCTATGGTACTTCCTTCTGCAGCGGGGCCTCATGGCAACTCGCTCTGACCCAGTCTTCCCAGCCTCCTCTTCTCTTTTCCCCGCCTATCTAAGTCCTGCCCTATCAAATGGCCCAGGCAGCTTTTTTTATTTAACCAATCAAAGCACAGAAATAAAGACGGACCCTCCTACACAAAACTACCTGTTCTTTGAGAAAGCATGGATCTTGTCTACCACATATTAAATTATGTAAATCTTAAAATATTTGTAAAGTGTGCCAACCAGAAATACCTTAATAACTTTATTAAACATTGAGACTCCCCTAAATGCATAAGAAACATTAAACGAAATTCAATTTTTATTTTCAAGCTTTCTATTGGATTAGGCAGATTTAAACCATCAAAGTGCCCCAGAGCAAGTGTTCTTCCTCCATCTAGAGTTAAAGGCTTTGGAATGGAATGATTATCCTGTAACCTATTGCATGGAAAGCAAAGTAAGACAAGATTCTTTAGCATGAAAGTTCTACTGTCAAATAAAGGATACAACATGTTAAGCTTCCTTTAATGTGTGCATTGGCTCTTCTGCCTCTTTCATGCCTTTGATTTCAAATTTAATGCTTTTCACATACTTGTGTGCACAGATGACCCTGCTGGATTCTTATACTGCTGTCAGAATTCTTCCCCTATATTTTATAATGTACTTTTGAGCAACATTTACTTCCTTCCTTTGCTATCCAGCTTACTTAATTGTCTACATAAGGCACTTCCATTTAATTTAATGTTAAGTAAGGCTGTAGGCCAAATTAATTTCAATCTGCATTAACAATATTTTTAATATTCCACAAGAGAATTTTAATCTGTAGTTTTGTTAACATTTGAGAATAACATGCATACAAAGTGTTCAAATTTCTCTTCAAACTAAAATGAAAAGCTTTCTGGAAAAATTCTATATGCAAGGATATCTTTAAAAAGATTTTATCAAAACTTTAACCAAAACAATTTCTATCACTGACTTTACAATTATTTATAAAGTAAAATGAAATGATGAATTTGAAAAAAATTATATGTCGTGGATTCAATGCCTTCACAGTGTGAAAAAGATTCATTTAGCCATAGTTGCATAAAGTATATGATATTCAGAAATTACCTTATATGAGTGGAAACATTGACCCAGATCTGTGTTGTGTAATTTGAAGACATGAACAAGTCTGCACTGAAGCCATAGCAACACAATGTCTTTATACAAATCTTAGAGTTTTAACCTTTCTAAATATATGTTTTTGTTCTGCATTATAGTTATAAATATTTCAATAAACTTTTGTATTCCTCAATTCATTACCATTCCTCTTTTTCTAAAATATCTATCCTGTATTTCACTTTTAAGGATATATTTAAATTTATAACAGAAAAATAGAATATTACCACGATGATAGCTTACTTATTCTAAAATCATTCTATATCTAAGCTAAAAATTTAATTTCAACTTTAGAGTTTAAAATGTATCAAAAACACAGTTACTGATAGATTATCACTAGAAATAAACATCAGTCATGTTTATTAAAACATCATCAATTACTGATTTCTCTAAGGTAAAAGTTCAGTCTTTTGAAGGAAATACATACATATATATATATATATATATATATATATATATTGATATGTGTGGAAGCTAAAATAACTGAATAGTAATTAGTTAAAACTGGGATACTTCTAATTCTATCTGAATTATTTTAACATTTTACAGGGAATTGATATTTTTAGGTGCATGGATGTCAATTGTGACATGTAAGTGAATAAGGGCATGTTATTTTATAGCAAAATAATTCGACAGGACTTCCTGTACTTCTTTACTATTAATGTGATAATGACCAATAGTTAATATGTATAATGTGGTTCTAAGCGGGTTACACTCAAAATATTATTCTTCTGTTATCCAGTCAGACCTGATGAACATAGAAACTAAATAGTATTAACTCTGCAATTTGAACTGTAATTGATCAAATGATCAACTAGAAGTTCATATATGTAATAGTTATATCTTTCTGGAGTTATATAAATAAAATACACAAACTTCACTTTAATCACAAATCCAAAAGTAATTATAAACATGAACATCTTATACTAAAAAGCACCAGAGTAACATACAGGGAGATGGAAAATAATTATAGATAAAAAACCTATTTCCCCAGTCATGTGACATGCTAAATGATAGGATATTTCAGAACAAGAGTGGAGTGGGGTCACTGCCTGAACATCAAGACAGAAGGACAGCTATAAAACCATAAGAATAAACATTATACTTTTGGAGAATTTAAGACTCATTCATGTGGTGAAAAGATATAATGATCAAGTGAAAGT
>JAQHUG010000185.1:3345990-3361225 GCA_028555095.1 Dicrostonyx torquatus
GTTGATGCATTCATTAACTCTTGAAGCAAAGTTGAAATGTCTTGACACTTCAGTGTTTGGTATCCATTATGATTCTATCACCTTTCCTACCCTGCCAAAAATATTTGTAGTGCTTTGAATTTACATTATATTTTCACTACTGCAAATTTTTTCAAAATTGTTTCCTACAAAATATTCTCTCCCCTCCTAACAGGAATAATCTTGTAACATTTTAAATTGTAAAACAATCTCATCACCTAAATGTTTCAGTGCTTTATATAAGAAAAAAATATAATTTTCCAGGCAATTTTCCTAGTTTTCTGAATACTTAATATAGAACATATCCCAACGTTCTAAATTGTTCTAAAATGACATTAGTCTTCTTAGAAAGAAATCTACAGATGCCTTCTATCATCTAATTTATATTCTTGTGTTGCATATGAAACTTAATATGTGTCTGTAAAATAGAAAGAAGACAAAAAAAGATGGAATGTAGTAATTCTATCATTAGAACATTTAAGATGCAAACAAAAGGAGAAACAGAAAATTTATTTTCTATGGCAAATTAGCATATGTACAGCACTGTATTTTCTGAATTGAATGCTAAATTTAATGATCTTTGTAATATTCACAAAGATATAAAAGGACAGATAGTGTGAAAATCTACAGTTCACAATCACCTATTTACTGTCTTATTTAATTATATGGAATGCCTTTGTAATTAAAACATAAATTCATTTATCTCATCTCCAGGGAGGCTTTGAAAAGAGAAGATCTAATTAACCTTCAGGTTTACATCGCACTAAGGATTAAACTCTGTACTTCTAGAAATATAAGTCAAAGAGGGTTGACCAGAAGTCACAGTGATAAACATGATGGCATCTGCGATCCTCTCATTCCGATGTCTTTCTGTGATGAGTAAAATAGAACATCCAGTGTCCCATAATCAAGCTGAATTTCTAAGCACACTCAGTTCTGAATGTAAGCCATGTAAAGCCCTGCCATCATTTTTATAGTATTGATTACTATTAGTCAATCACTTTACAATAGTTTACTTATAACTGCAGTTTCCCTCCAATTTTCTGAGACAATTTTTCCATGCAAATTCTCCTAGTATAACTTTCCTATAGTAAACAACGTAAATGTTCTACAAAGTGTCTAGTGGAGGAAAATAAGAGTTTGCCTGGATTTCTAATAGAATCCATTTCTTCAGCCCATTTATAGCAATTCTCAGCAACTTGTACACAGTCAACCCTATACTAAGCTTTCCTCCAGAATGTTAGTTTATTCATATACACCCATATGTCTCTTGTAGCCTGCCATTAGTACTTAGACTAGATCTTTAATCAGATAATAATTGTGTGACATCAGTTGTTATTTTATGATCAATCAGTCGCAGTAATTATCATTAAATAAGAAAGTATTAATTTTCTTATTCCTCTCAAAGTACACATCTTCCAAAATTTGCTAAGCATTTCTACCTAAGAGAAACTTTAATTATTAAAAAATTGTGGAAAGCAAATCGTGAAGTAAGGGTAGATGTTTGGTTCTTTTGAATTATATAATATGAAAAAACGCTGAACAATGCTTTCTTTAAAAGATATTTAAAGACAAGCCTTGGTGGCACGTCTTGAATCCTAGCACTTGAGTGACAGAGGCAGAAGTAATTCTGGGAGTTTTGGCCAGCCTAATCTACAATGCGAATTTCCAGACAGTCAGAGCTATTACACAGAGAACTCAGTATGGAAAAACAAACTAAATAAACAAGCAAAGAATACATATGAAATTTGTAAAATGAATGTCATTTCTCTCCTCAAAATGGAACTGATATATATANGTAAATATGTATGTATGCACAAACACACACAAATGTATTTATAATTGGTGTTTTTCTCTTATATATTTCTGTATATATTTTTCTCTATATATGCATATTCACACATATATAGATATATAGATACACATGTATATATCTATATATTGGAAGAAGACACCAATTGACTATTTCTGAAATTATTTTTAATATACTCGGGCATGTCTATCTCTCATTGTGTATCAGAGTGTAAGCAAATGTCCACTTCAATAAATTACCTTCATTGACAAAGCATTAGCTATTCTCTGTTACACAAGTTAAAGATTTTTCTGAGGTATTGTAGAACATTTTTTCCTTTATTGTACCCCTACCTCTCTAAACTACTGAGTTTTTCTTTGGTATTTTTAGCATAGTAATGTGCAATGTGTGATAGTGCTCTAACATTTTTGCTATATGTACCACTTAAAAATCTCAGACATTAATATATCAGCTTATTTATGTATACAACACATCATTTTGTGGAATTCGTAATCCCCTATGAATACTATGTCCCACTATAATTTGGGACTTTCATTTCCTTAAGTCTCAGACACGACCTCTTTTTGTCCTTTTTACTGAGATCAAGTGTAAACCTTCTGGGAGAGTGTTTTGAATGCACTTCCCTGTAAATGTGTTTAGTTCTCTGGGTCATGCCAGAGCCTTATTCACAGACAGCTTCATCCCCATCACCCGGGCATCTCCCTGCTGCTCACAGCATCTTTCTTTCAGGGACTGTGGACCTCACCCTTTTCTTCCAATCAATTGTTCTGGCACTTATGTGCAACATTGGTTTCAATTAGTCGTCTGCATTTAAAAAAAAAAATTCTCAATACTGATGATAATTCCTATTTGAACCCAGGCAGGTTCTTACTCTTTGATCCTCCTCTTGGCTTAATATTTTGATATTACTTTATCAAATTGTCTTAAGTTTATTTGTCTACAGAAAGCTTATAGGCATTATGTTTTTTTTTTAATTTTCATGTTAGGGTGTTCTGAGGGATAAAGGATTAATATCCTATGCTTCTTCTTGTTACTGTATAACATATTTCTCCTAAGAGTAGCAAAAAATCATTACTGTCAACTCCTTTCACTCAGACATGCACATGCACTTACCATGTGCACATACAGACACTTAAATGTCAGCACATGATCATTATACAACGAAATCCAGCTTTCATTCTCCATTGTTTAAATACTGTGAGAACTTAAGCCTTGGAGTTTGGTATTTTCACATTAATTTTCTAATATTTAATATTTTTCACTGACTTTTGCGATATTGCAGTCTACACGAACTTAAATTTTTTGTTGGTGGCCCCTGAGATTGAAAAGTTATGTTCTGACATCTTTCTGTAACTTTTGTCCTTACTTCTACAGGACTCAGGATGAACTATGACCTCAGATATGATGAACAGATGTGATTTAGACTAAGCTATACTGAAAAGAGCTACACATACAATGTCACCAGTTTCTGGGCTTTTGCTTTCATCTCTTAGTTCTTGAAGTTACAATACATGAATTTTTATTAAATCTTCATGTTATTTCTTTCTTTTCTATAAACATTTTTTTTTACCCAGCATAAGCCAGGAACAGAACATCCATGAACAAAAAACATAAAATCAATAAAAACCCAAACAAACAACAATAAAATAAAAACCACCTGCTGGATGTATTACCTTTTCAAGTCATATGACAGAGATATAATAATAATAAAGAAAAATTATGAATGGAACAGAACTGAGGGACTGCATATAACCCACGATCATACGGCCACCCAATTTTTGACAAAGCATGTATAAAAATGTTGACCAATGAGCATTTATAAAAAATGGTTATTGTTTAAATTGGATAGTTATGTTTCATTATGTTAATGAAACTGGATTCATCTCCCATCCTACTATTATCTCCAAGTGTATCAAAAACTTCAAAATAAGGTTTGATACCACGAATATGATAGAGTTCAAAATAGGGAATGTGCATGAAGTCATTGGCATGGTTGAGAACTTTATGATCCAGGATTAAAAGACTATAGGCCTTAAGAATAATAACTAATAAGTTATGAAACCTTATGAAGCTAAAATTCTGAGAAGCTATTCACATATAATAGTTGGTGGTAAAAGGTTCCTTTCACACCACTGATAGTGACACAATTCTGTAAATCTATGAACAAAGATTTTCACTATTTCAAAGAAAATGATCACAGGTACTTACATGTTAAGTTATCTATTTCTGTATGCAGCATTATAAGTTCATTAGAATTTGCTGTTTACCTCATAGGGAGTAGAATTATTGATTAGCAGGTGTCGGTATTGATTCTAAATGGGAATGCTCTTATCTTTACTGTGAAATAGCATTGCTTATTAATTAGGTAAATTTCAAAATGCTGTAAATGTATATTCAAGGTGGGAGTTTGGTTATAGCTAATTCCATCTAAACTCTAATTATAAATAATGGGCATATAGAAAGATGACCATAGTTTTATTCCTAGTTTAATCATAGCTGTATTAAACCTAAAATTAATTTCAAACCAGTATTTACTGTTATATGCAGTCCATCTGTGTACCTATTTTGAAATGATTAGAAATGATCTCACTCTCATTTACATAAGTCAAACATATATGTTTTGTAGACACAATATAAGTGGCTTCTAATTATCATAAATCACCTTCCTGGGACAGCACAGATTGCAACAGATGCTATTTATATACATAATTTTACCTTAATAGAACAATATTTCCTTTACCACATATTTTGTTGCTGTACACTTGGAATATCATCTTATTTTACTGCCTAATGTCATATTATTTAATTTCAGTTTCAGTGCACATTATATTAAGTTTAATCTTAATCAAATTTGAAGTTATTTGCTGCACTAAAAGTGTTTTTACTGTAGTCAATAAAACTAGAATGACTAAGATCCAATTGAATTTTATAGTAAAGACTTTTTTTCTAAAAGAAAAACACAATTTCAGAGGACACATTCCAAATTGCAGCATCCCATAAAGATGCATGCCAGCTGATCATCTCTGCGGATATTCTGGCATTGCCATATGGCATGACAAGAAGCTCGGAGAATCCCTGATGTCCTAGAAAACCCTATGCAACCTCGATCTACTGATGGAATCTCTAGGACCTGACCCATTCCTCACTTGGAAGATCTTAAAATTCCTGCGAAAAAATAAGTGAATTACTAATAATAGATATTTATAACTCAGTAAACCATTCTACCTACTATTTGGGAAATTTCATAAAGTAGTATCTACCTTATATAATCTTGGGAAGTAAAATACTATACAACCATAGGAAATGATTATAAAAATATTATGATGAGTTCAAAAGTCGTCTTTCTTTCTGTAGTGATGATCCTGAGCAATCATGCTATAGCAAACCTCAATTCNTTAGAGATAGGACCCCAATTTCTTCTTCCCATCATTACTAGTATAAAAATAAATCTCAGTTTCAACTTTTCTTTTTTGCCTTGCTTTATCATCAAATTAAAAAATAGCATCATAAAATATGTTATCTTAGAATCAGCTTTCTTTAATGAAAGAAAGAAGAAATGTGGAGCCAATATGAGGAACTATACAACAGGAACTTTCTAATTAATGGAACATTACTTCTTCCTGTTTTTACACATTCATTTTTATACATGCAATATAAGATTCTTATTATTCTTCTATTCTGTCATGCAAAATATAAACTCAGTTCCATGATATATGGTTAATAAAATTTGGAAATATCTGGAGACATCATTTTTCTTAGTAATGTTTATATATTAGCAATTAGGCATTTAACAACAATAACTATAACTACATATAGATTAAAATGTGTTTTTGCAGTATTTTATTTAAATATTTTATTCAGTTTTACATGTATATTTTCTGATCAATATAAGGTAAATATTTAATTTATCCCTTAAGAAGAAATAGGGTAAATAAATCTTAAAATATACTGTTGCTTTCAAGTACATCCTGTTTCTGATAAAAAACCATGGATGAAAGTATATAGTAGTTTTCATAATCATAGTATTGACTCTTCAATGAAAATTTTGTTTCTCTCTCTACATATATTTATGTATATATATATATATATATAAATTGTATATACACATACATATACACACATAATTATACACACATACACATAGCTATTTTTTGTTTGTTTGTGGGTAATTTGACAGCAAGCATATCTCTATGTCAAGGAGAAGATCTGTTTCAGCAAGGTTTAAGCTGTCGGGGGAAAGATGGTTGCAGTGAGATGTGGCAAGACATGCTAAATGTATGCAGAACTAGAAGAGTTGCCATTAGTGTTGTTTAAAATCTGTGCAGTAGGTGTTCAATGTCACCATTGTGGCTTCTTGAGAGACATTTATGCTTAGTTATGGCAAAGACTTCAACCCATGTTATGTGAATTTCTCCAAGTGGTGTACACTGGAGGCTTTCAAAAAGTAATTTAATGAGGATAATGATGAGCTGCTCTCGCCAATGCAGCTTAGTGGTACTCAACACAAGAAAACATAAGTGATCATTTGAGAATAGAGGCGGCGTTTTCAAGAATCCCAAAAAAGTTTCGTTGATTCTGCTTTTGATGTAATAAATAATTCTGCTTTTTATGTATTTTGATAAATATCTTATTTATCACATTCTTCATATATTTATTTAAATGTAAAAGTGTCATTGTGATCAACCCAGTTGTCTCACGAATGCTGCATGATCATTTTCAGATTTTTACAAACCTTTTTCAGAAGTAATTTTTCTTTATTTAATATGTGAGTTCATAATCATTTCAAATAATTCAGAATATGGGATTATTTTTGGATGTCAAACAACTTGACACAGAAAATAATTTGCTTAATATTCATTTTTGAAAATTTTGTTCATAATATTGATTTAGTAAATGTGCCAGTAAATTTGCTAAGTCAGTTCTCAAGAAATCATTCCAATGGAAAATATTTTAATATTTGTTCACTTTTGTCATTGTATCAGTGAGCTAGTTTATAGTCAATGAGCGATAGTCAATCCAATATAAAACTAAGTATTGTAATTTCTGCTAAGTTTAAAACATATGTGTAATTTAAAAACATGAACATTTGGCAATTAAAAATCTGAATAGCATTTCATTCTAGGTACTTTCCTATTTGCCTAGACATCATGATAAGCATTTTACTTCACAGCACTTCAGAAACTAAATATAAATAATGGTATTCTGAACTTAAATGCCTGGATTTAATGTAGATTACACATTAATCACCTATTTCAATTTAAAATATAAGTTTATAAGATAAGTTTAGAATTATTTTTAAAGCTTATTTATATATTCTGTTTTGATAATAATTTTAAATGCTTCTGCATATAAATTATAGTTGATCAAAAGAAAACACTACTTTGTATCATTTCAAAGATTTTCTGTTTCAATTTACTTGTCTATTGTGGAATTTGGATGTTGGTGTTATCCTATTGGCAGATGAATTTTATTAGAGCATATTAGACACAGCTTTGAACTTGTTCCAATTATTACCATTTAAAATGCAAATTAACTTCGCTCTTACATGCTTATTTAAAACACTACTTAATAAAATTAGTAGCATTAGGAATAATAAAGTGAGGCGTCCTTTGATTTTAAAAACCACATCCCATGTGTTGGCATTTCCCTTGAAAGATTCATGTAAATGATGCTGTATATAGGAAGAAAAGCAGGGCTGGAGAACAGACTCATGGCTAAGAGCATTTCTTGCTGTTGCAAAGAACCTGAGTTTGATTCCCAGCATCCACATGGAGGTTTACACCTCCTTGGACAACATGCATGAATCTGGCACACAGATTTACATGCAGGTAAAGCACTTGTATAATAGAAAAATAAGTCTAGAAAAAATATTTTTTGGGGGGGAAAAAGAAAACTACAAAATAGCTTCGATGAACAAAAATAATAAAATATGCAAATTATGACTGAAAGATAATTGCAACATTAGAAGTATTTTGATTTAAATTTTTCATTGTATTTTGGATATAAATATATGAAGTTATGTTGCATTTTTCATTTAAATGTTGATTACATTTTTAACCATTACATGTTCTTAATATTTTTACTTAATTTACATGGTTTCATTGACATTATTCAGACAAAATACTGAAACTGAGAAAATGACAGGACGAGGAAAGATAACTTGAACAAAGAAAGCTCAAATAAAAAGCTAAGAAAATGATCTTGTAATGGAAAGGCACAGTTAATGCATTCATTTATTAATTTGGGGTCTGAACACTCAGAGTATTTTTCTTAACTTTTTGATAAATTAGACAATAATTTGAAACTAGTGTGCCATAAAATTGGAGTTGGAATAAAATTTAATAAAAAGAATTTCAAATCCAGTTATGTTATAAGATTTAATTTTGTTCACTTTCTAAATTTTACTTTCTTAGTGACTTATGCTTCTTACATATTTATTGTTAATGTGATAAAACTTTTACAAGAAAAATTTTATTAAAATGCATTATGAGTCCAAATTGGATATTATACATACCATTTCTGAATATTATAACTTGCATGTGTGGCATACATCATTTTTCATTGTCATGATTCCAAATGTGACACATACTTATGATTTGTGTAAGCATGTTTTGTATATGTATATCATTTCATTTTCTTTTGTTATATTGGGGAATGTCTTATTAGTAATAATAAATTTATATTTTAGATATATTTTGTGTTATAAACATGGTATTTTAAAATATAACTCAGGTTAATTACAAGACAATCTAATTTTGTTAAAATTGTTTTCATACATGATTATATTGAGTAATGAGCAGATCTTTTGAATGTACATTTCTTCCATTAATTTGGTTGTATGTCTTGTTATGTTTTTCTGTGCTGTTGAAGCCAATCATTTTGTATTTGTGGAGCAGCATACTTCATTTTATAAGAAAAAATTAAATATTAAATGTAAGAAAGGAAAACGTATTTGATATATTTAATATTGCCCTGTTGATGCACTCAATTCTAAGGTATTTTACATATTTAATAATGCCTTGCAACTTCACTATAGGGACTTTGTCAACATTGATAGTTGCCACACATGTGTGTGGACAGTTATGAATGTGGACATTTTAAATTATTTTGAGCTATTAAATTTCTTTAATTCATTTACAACTTGAAATACATTTATATTTTATGTTTCTTATACTCTCAACTAAGCGGTGCCAGTTTCATTATTCTGAACTGGTTTAATTTTTATGTAAATAACTACAAGTATACTATAAGATGATAATTGATGTTTCCACTGCTTTATTAGAGGAGTAAGTAGAACTCTTATAAATAGATCTAAATATGGTAAATGTAATTCATCCTTTTATTTCATTAATCATATTTACTCTTCAATTTAGAGATGTCTCGATATTGTCAGTAAACCCATCATGCTAGCAGATTACATTATCATATGTAAAAACATGTTTAATATATTGCTTCTAAATGTTCAGATATCACACTTTCTCAAAGTGATGCTTCTGATAGTATAGGTCACAGTAAATCTGCTTCCTATACCCACTTGGAATTTCTTTTTAACCATGAAAGTGTTAAAAATGTGACTTTTGCATGGTAATAGTTTATAGTAATATTTCATTCAAATATCATACTTATTATTCATAATCTGATTTGAACAATATTATTAATAAAATAAAATAATTCGTTATGTTTTCTTTGTGTATTTTTTGAATGCCTACTCTATTTCAGACACGAGCCAAGTCTAGATGTAGGTCTGTAGCAGGTATTCAAATATCTATATCTACCCTTGGCTTGCATTCTAGTATGTTGATGGAAGGAATAGAGTATGATGTGTGTTAAAACATGACTGATTTATAAAATATCTGATGGAAAAACATTTTTGGCTACACTTTGGTTTAAAAGAAATGGAGTATTTCTTGCTTAACCATTGAATCTTCTTATATTTGGGGTATTGCAGAAATAAATTATTACTGTCACCATTGCTCAAAGACAGAGATTAAAGCTAAAGCCTTCAACGCTGGGTTGTTTGAAAAGCCTTCTTCTAAATTATACCAAACTTGTGTTTGAATTCCCAGTTTAATCTGGACTATATCTACGTCCTGGGTGCTGTGAGAAATTGGTTCTGGTAATCAATCAGAAACTTTCTTGAATAATTAGACTTGCAATCAAAGCCTGATTTTAAGAATCAAGGATCAACAAGAAAATGTTTTTTCAGATGCACTTTTTGTAAAATTAATCATCATATCATTGTAGTGAGATGTGTTCTTTCAGCTCACATATCATGCTTTAGATATAGTACAAATCTTTCAGTTTGCCATATGTATAGTTAGTTGATTTACTTATTTAAAACGGAAAGTCTTGCTCCTGGAGAGGTGGTTCAGTGGTTAAGAACACTTATGGCAGAGCTCTTAAAGAATACAGGAGTTTACTTACAGAACCTACCTGGAAGGTTTCAAAGCCACTTGGAAATCCACTCTAAGTGATCACACACACACACACACACACACACACACACACACTACATACACACGTGCACACACTTAAAATATAAAATTATTAAACAAATGGAATTTTGAATGATACAGTGAAGCAATACAAATTTTTAAGTATTAGGTTTTCATCTGGCTTTCATAGAATTGTAAAGCAGAAAGCTTAACTACATTCACATTCTGTCTCTCATGTCAGAGAAATGACTCAACATTGCAACATGGGAGCCATGTGAGCAGTTCCTGTTTGTCCATATGAATAAAGAGAGAATATACATATTAAATATTATTTTAGCAAGTCGCATAGCATATTTGCATGGCTAATGTAATGCAGTGCATTCTATCCTTTCTCCAATAATATGGAGACAGTAGTTTTCTGTTTGATATTCTAAAATACATGTATTAGTCATTATGATCTGTTCATTTGCTTTGCTTCCTTTAATTATATATAATTCTTGTGAGGCTCTATGAGATTGATGAGTATGAAAATTCATTTTGGAAAAGTCCATGGTGATCACATCTACACATTCCTGCCTAGAATTAATGGTTTTATATTTGTCCACCTCACTTTTTGAGTTTTATGCAAACAGAATTACCACACTCACTAATATGTGAGCAGCACAAGGAAAGAAAAACACAAGGTAGATCTCTATGACTTTTATTTGAACTGATGCTACAATTTACACTTTTGGGGTGGTTAAACATTGTATATATTTGTCAATAAGGCCTAGTTAAGCATAGTTGACTGAAATGGAAACTATTTAGTAGTATATCTGAAAATAAATCACATATCATTCACTTACTTTAAAAATATTTAGAAAAAAAAAAATATTTAGAAACCTTTTACTCAAAATCTTTTAGTTTTACTAATGTCGCAACCTACAAAATAGAATTATCTTCTTGCTAATTATCTGAAGATTCAATTAAATATGTCCTTAATAAGTTCCATGATTCTACAATAAGAATAAATTTTATTAAATAACAAACAAGCCTAATAAAAATGTACAACCTTTACAAATATTAATTAAAAAAGAAATCATGATTTGGAAATTTAATTTGAGGTGAACTATGTAGTTCTTTTTTTGAGGTTAAAATAACCAGTAGTAGTAAGATGTATACATTTATAAATGAATGTGTATAAATCAGCATGTGTGCATATAATACACTAATAATTAGAAATACAAATTGCTATTTAAAAAAATGTTGGGAGAAAAATTTATCCTTATAAATATTTCCATTGAGTATTGGTTTCTTTCACTTATAAATGAAATTATTTTTTTCACTTTTATTCATTTTAGAATTGCTTTAACTAAAATTTAAATCCAAATATTGCAAAATGTTAAGTAATTTTAGACAGTCTATCAGATATAGAAGAGGAATAAAGCTCATGGCCTTGAATGTTTTCCCTGGCAGGATCCTTGCCTGGCAAGCGAGATTAGGATGAACACATACACATAATACTTTGAGCACCTCACTTTTTCACCACTTTGTTTTTTATTCACGCTTTGATTTCAATTTTTATTTTTCACTTGCATTCATAAAATAAGAAGGCTTGATATTTTCCCAGAATTTGAACTTATAAGAAACCAGATATTGCAGAGCATAATTTTGAGAAAAGTGTGTTTACATAATTATTTATTCTGTCAAATTGTGTCTACTAAAGTTCATCTGAGAAACTAAAAAGATTATCCTTGATGGAGGGTTCCATAAAGAATTTTCTCCTCCAATTTTGTCCAATGTATTCTGTTAGAATGTTTCATTTTGTCTGTAATTGCACTCATAGACTGATAAAAACAATCCTGCGGGGTTCTGGAGGATTTCACATTTTGGTGGTGTGCTTGTGTTTTAATTCACCGTGTTGATTATCCTTAATGTAATAGTAGAAATATAATTTTTTAATCTTATCAAAAACCTATAAAATTCAAAAGAAAGAGTTAGCATCTAGTGCTACTGTGTCCCACAGGTTCTTCTCCATTGACCCACACTACCTCCACTGGTGAGTTAGAGGAGCATAACAGGACTGCCACTGGTGCTGGTGCTGCTGCTAGCACACCTGCAGAGGTGACTGCATCCAGTGCTACAGCTGTCACCAGCCATAGACTTTCCGAGGAACAGCGAGTGCAAGAGGCGAGTCTCAGAGATTCAGGTCTGGATCACAACACATCCAAGGACCAGCTCTCTCCTCATCCAGCAGACACACAAAGTGCAAGGAGAAGACCACGAAATGCTGAACAGATAGAAAGAACTAAAGAACTTGCAGGTGTTACTCATAGAGGTATCGATGTTATTTTCCTTGTGCCCATTTAGTTACAGACAAAGCTATCTTTGGTGTTGATTCCAACTAGAGAACGAGTTGAAAGAGAGCCCAGGTGTAGAGAATGATGTAAACAATTTGTCCCTCAGATGTCTTCCTGTTTGTCTTATATTTTGGCTGACTAAAAAAAAGTAATTTGATGTAGCTGAACAATGTAGATAATAAGGGTTAAATTATAATAATTTGGAAGTATAGAAATCAAAAAATAAATCAATGTACAATGAAAATGATTTAATGGGAGGATTGAAAGTAGAAGGAAGTAGTTTTAAAAAGGATAGCACAAATGAGGGATCAATACCTGTTCTTATTTACCATAACATTCAATTTTGCGAAAAAAAATCAGCAGAATACAGTGATAATTTTCTATAAATAATTGCGTATATATGAAGACACAGAATGTATACCCCATAGGAATTTTAAATATTTGCATTAAAATTTAAAAGTGTTATTTAGTGCTATTTAGAACTTAAGAAAATTAGATATTTGAAGAAAATGAAGCTAAATCTGATGTTATTTTACACTTCATGATGCTATTCTTTATTAATCATTGCCTGACATATAATTATATAAATCATTTTGTTTGAATTTTCAAAAAATAATGGCAATGGGTGATATTAAGAATCAAAACTAACAATTAATTTAGATTGTATTTTAAGAGAAAATAAAATATTACATATTGTAAAATTTCTCCTTAATTAATACAGGCAAATTTTCAAAAGTTGGAAAACAGGAAACAGATATTTAGGTTTCTAAACAACATAATGCTTAAATACAGAAAAAAAACTTGAAGTAGTAGCAAAAATAAAAAGATTATTTCTATCAAGATATGGATGAGTGGAAAAATATATTTATTGAACACATTGAAAATATAATAGATGTTACATCCCATATTTCTTATCAGACTCACATATGTTCTTTCATCTGCATGTGATGTATGTAGTGTGCTTGTGTGTGTTGTATGCAGGTCGTGATATATGCACTTTTTAATACCAGTGCTGAGGACACACTCACAGAAATCAAGATCTTGTGACATAAGAGCTTAGGATAGAAAATCCAGCAAACCACATATCCAATGAACATTTATTTCCATTTAAATTTATCCTGGACATATTTGCAATAATTCTTAAAATCGTAATCTAAAGTAAAATTTTATCACATAGCAATTTTATCTAAAGCATTCTATTAACATTACCCTTTTCCTCTATTCACATTTTCGCATGAATATTGCTACTCATAAGAGAAAAACTTGACACTAAAATTATATTTAAATTACCCCAAAATTATTATTACTAGGAATAAAGTAAGCCATATAGGTATATCAATCAAAAGAGGAAACAAGATGACTTAAAATTGTTTTTCTCTATAAACAGTTATAAAAATTAAGTTTGCCCAAATTTACCAGTATATTTTGTGGAAAACTATAGAATTACAAACCAATAGTTTTTATACACTAGCATAGTCGCTACTCAGATTTAAAATTGAAAACTCAGTAAATACTGACAGTAAGTATTTTTTGGAAACTAATTGCTTGTAAAAAGTAAATATATTCATATAAACTTTAACATCAAGATGGTTACCTTGATAGACTTGAAGCCATATATCAAATGCTGTCGGAATCCTTTAGTGGTGTTTAAAAAACGTGTTTCCTACCTATTTTTTTAAATGATAATTTTATATAGGACCCAGCCTATGGGAAATATTCTTCATGATTTTTGTTGAAAAGATTATGCAGGAGGCATTTAAATGTTCTTTTATTAATTATTATTTTCATCCATTTAGTTGTTGTATTTGTACCATATTGAATTCAATTATACTGGTTTTACTTTCCTCCAGTATCTAAAAATATATCTGATTCTGTTTATCCATTCAATTCACTAGCTTTAGAACAATTTTGCTGATAGAATAAGGCAAACATTAGCCATGAATATTCCTTAAAATGTGCATCACTCCTATTATTCTATGGGAATCACAGTTTTGAAAAGCCCTAAAATAACAGCTACATTTTCTGACATTAAATAGTTTTCAGTGATATGATTCCTAGCAGGTGTAAATATCTAAATTGGGGTTGGTGGATGTCAAGACTTGGTCTTTAAAAAGAAATTCTTCTAGTTCATACTAAATACCCTGAGAAATTGAATGTTAGTGGAACTATGTATTACATGTCCTCTACCTTCAAAAGGTTCTTTGTACTAGTTCATAGAGAAAACTGGTGTATTGAGATTTTATACACTGTTAGAAACAGGTTGGTGAGTGTATGAGTCATTGAAATAAGAAATAATACAATCCATACCATTCACGTTCTTTTCCATTCCCTATAGTTTCCTTTATAGGGTAGCCCCTTTGAGGCGCACACTTACTGATGGCGTGGAAACCTATAGGCTGAATATTACATTAGTCTCAAAATTTATCTCATGCAACTCTCACAAACACTGCAGCTTCTTTCTTTCTTTCTTTCTTTCTTTCTTTCTTTCTTTCTTTCTTTCTTTCTTTCTTTCTTTCTTTCTTCCTTCCTTCCTTCCTTCCTCTCTCCCTCTTTCCTGTCCTTCTCCTTCCCTCCTTTCTTCTCCTTCCTTCCTTCCTTCCTCTCTCCCTCTTTCCTGTCCTTCTCCTTCC
>JAQHUG010000185.1:3376402-3392796 GCA_028555095.1 Dicrostonyx torquatus
AAAATTACAATAATATTAAATAATATTCAGTAAATAATTTTTATTTATTTTTAAAATAATTCACATGTATATGTTTCTTATATATACACACATATATACTTATTTCTCCTGACTAAAAATACAATTAAAAAGGAATAAGCGTTTAATTACTTAACCTGCAGAATATTCTACAGTTTTGTCCCTTTGAATATAAATTTGTTTTACTTAGGAGCACTTTTATAATTTAAATTTGATTAATGTAATATCTAAGTTCATTTGTAATGCTTAAAAGCCAAATTATATGATACAGAAAAATGAGTTCTATTTGATATGCTTGCTTGGAAGGAGGAAGTCCAGAATCTGTTAAGTATTTAGGACAGCAGAAAGTTTCCCAGATGGGACAATTGACTTAGAGGAGCTTAATATGTAGGTAGAGTTAATCATTATTTTTACATCATTATGGGGTAGCTAGAGTAGACAGAGTAGACCAAACAGAAACCTCACTTGAGATGTAGCAAACATTTATCTTTTTCTATAAATGAGAGTCACTGTTGAAGGGTTGGAACCATAGCAACTCAGATGTTTTCTGTGCCTAACTTCTTACTAAGAGGAAAATTATGTAGAAGGAGCCATCTTCATTCACACCGCATAACAGATAGATAGATAGATACATAGATAGATAGAAAGAAAGATAGATAGATAGATAGATGGATGGATGGATGGATGGATGGATGGATGGATAGATAGATAGATAGATAGATAGATAGATAGATAGATGGATAGATGGATAGATAGATAGATGATAGACAGAATCGTGTCACTTAAGTCCTTTGGACAATACATCTACTGCCTTGTTGTGTATCAATGTTTCATTATGCGGTGCTAGAATGATAGCTTCTATTTAAACGGTCTGATATTTTCTCTACCTTCCTATAACTGAGTATCCAAAATATGAAAGTTCTCTAAAATTTTTTAAAACCAATAAAAAATGAGAACCGATGGCCAGAACGTCAAAAAAGTTAAAACATTTTCGAATTTTCAAAAATGTTTGAAAAAGATATGTAAAGCCTAACTTTTAAGGTTATTGTCCTCCATTTTTTGACTTGATAAAATGAAGGAGGACTCCTGCACTATAATTAAATAAATTAAATTATCCTTAGAACTTCTTATTCATATTGTGTATTCGAATACATTATTAGGTTAAGTCACCTGAAATGTTCAACTAGCCAGGTTACATTTGCATGAATAATTGTTTGTCTTGGAGCCAAACTATTTTAACAAAGGCTCGACAGGGTGCTCATGATTATATCTTCATCTTGAGAAGTAGATGTACAAGAAGGAAATGCAAAGTAAATCTGAGATATAAAACAAGACAACGTCAAAATTGGTAGATTTCTGGATATCAGCAATCAGTATATAAAACTCCATAGCTAGTGCAATATATTATGTAATGTGTAAAATAAACTTTTGGATTGTGTATGACTAGTTCCTAACCACATAGCCAAAGTCTTTAGTTTGGAAATTGAAAAAAAAGACTCAAATACTGCAAGTTGCTTGCTGACAGTTGTACCCATGCTACCTCATGTGTGCATACACAAACAGGCAGCTGCACACATGCACCTGTATGCAAATCCCAAGATAGGTGGTAACAATCCTTAAATTAAGAGATAAAAGTTTCTCTTCATGCAAATTAACTATAAACTATTTTATGACATCTCTAGTTTTTAAAACACCTCTTTTAGACTATTAGTTTAATTTATATATTTTTGTATTCATACGTGGTTATATCTATTTTAAGGTGAATAATCTAATAGCACTATGAAAAGAAAATTCCACCCCTTATCAGAATGGCTAAGGTACCAAACAGCAATAATATATAAAACACCTCTAATTTATTCTCATGCATTTGGATCAATTTGGTATGGTTTCAATCATAGTATAAAGAACAATGATAATTTGTGAAAATTATTGCCAGATATATTAAATATAATTCTTCCAATTTTATTACTTTCATAATAATTCAAAATTCTAGGTAATTCAATTAAAAATAATAAAGATCACGATACAATTTTCATTCTTCTGATAACCCCAACACCATTTGCTTACAAGTATAATTTATCTAGTAAAACTTAATGAAATCAAACAGTTAACAGTGGACAATCAAGGTTATGATTTATTCTAAAACTTTAATCATTCTAAAGAAATAGATGCATTTGTATCAGTTTACTCCCTATATAGTATTTGGAATGATACAATGTTTAATGGTATTAGTACCATTTTTATTTCTCGATTTCCTCTGAGTGCCATCAATCAAGCTTAAGAGAGCAGTTATTTTTAACTTACATTATTTCATGCTAACCAAGTATGTTAACTTGAATTTCATTTTCAAAACTGTATTTCCTGATACATGTTTTTGTTTGTTTTCTTAACTAGTGAAAAAGGCCATAGATTTTAAATCTAGAGGATTTAAGTTGTTTCCAGGGAAAGACAACAGCAACAAGTTTTCTCTCTGTGAGTGCAACTACTTTTGTTACCTTCTCTATTGGGAGAGTGAAGTCTGTGGTGTCTGTGGTGTCTGTGTGTGCATATCTAAGTGTCTGTGCATTGACCAAATAACTGCATTAATGCTTGTATAACATGCATGATGGTTATCCAATATTTTCTTGTATTTAAATATGTACAAGTTGAGTTGTAACTTACAAAACTCATATTTTTCCACTTAAATTAATATGTGAAAAGATACTGTGATTTTGGTAGTGATAATATTTTTTTATTTTTGGTATATGAGGACAACTGTAATTAATACTTATGTTGTTGGGGATTTTTTAGGAATGCTTATTTGAATATGTCTCAATTAAACGAGACATAGCTTAAGAAACAATTCAAAAGAATTTCCCTTTAAAAATTATTATTATATTTAGACTACTCATTCAAATAAAAACCCCACAGTGTTTTCTAAAGAAATTTATTTATAATTATTTACTAATTTGAAATTGTCATTAAATGATCTAAAATAAACGTTTTTCCCACACAGCTCGGTCTTGTCATCTGATGCCTTCTATCTATTTGAAATAAGTCACCAATAAAAAAAAAAAAATCTTGCTGTTGTAAACATAAAAGGAATAGCTTTCAAAAGAGTTTTACATTTTTGCCACAACATAGAACAGCAATTGATAAAAATTTTCTATGTTATTTTTATACATAAAATCTTTGAAGCAAAACTGTATATATTACCTACATCTTAATTATATTAGTTTATGGAAAGTTGCCAGTAGTGATTGCTAAATATGCATATATTGTTACTTATTCTTGAACAAACACACTTTAATTAAATTACTTCAAATTAAAAAAAAACTAGCTAAATAGCTTTGTAACTAATCCTTTATCAAAACTTATTACTGTTTTTTTTTATTTTTAGTTTGCTTATATTTTAGTAGTATATATAAATAATAAATTACCCGTTGAAATATTGTGCCAAGTTTTAGGATATGATTGTACATTCTTTATGTTGTTAATTTAGATTATTAGATGAACAGTAAAATAATTTTGACTTTTTACTAGTTACATTTGAGAATACAAAATTGAGGTCTGCTGACTTTGTAAGTCATACTATAGATACTTTCAAAATAATCAGATTAAAATTATGAATTTTTATGTATTTTGTGTCAAAAACATAGTTGTTCAAAATTGTTAACAAATTCTTCATAATGCTAAAATAAATTTTATATATAAACTGTTTGCTATAGTTCAAAAGAAAATTCATATTCCTACAACTTAAAATCTGCACATGTGTACTATGATCTACAAAAAAAATTACTAGGTTTGATAATTCCAGATATTTGACTTGATCACAGCTATATGACAAGAGAAATACATGTTCTCATAAATAAACATAAGATATACTATAGTTTTTTTCTAAAACTTTGGTTCTCTGTGTGTTCAATTTGGAATTTTAAGGAGAATAACCAGCCTCATACTCATTCACTTTTTTCTCATTATGTCTCTAAAAGTTTCACTCCTACTTCCCATGTTTTAAGTTTCCAATTGGTCTGGATAATTCAGTTTATTTGTAGTAAATATCAGGGTATTATGTGGTCTATGGAATTGGTTATTTTTGCTGCTATAACACAGTAATGAAATAAATATTTTATCATTTTAGAGATTCATATATACAAACATATCAGAAGTTTTCAATGTTTCTTTTAACTTAAAATATGTTAGTATTTAATTTTAATATCATTGAGCCCGATATTAAAATAAGCAAAAATTGTGAATAAATTGCATCATAAATTTAAAACAAGCTTTTAATTCAAACAGTGTATATAAAACACTATAATTCTAATATGAATAATTCCTATATAGGTTAAAAAAGTTATATGTGGAAAAATTTTTATCGATGCAAAGCAGTAATGCACTATTTCTTAAATTTTACTTCAACTAATTTTCCAATATTGAAAGCTGTAATTGAAAACTGTATTAACTCATTGATGACTTTCACAAAGCATATCAATTTGATTTTAATCATTTGCGCCTATTTTCAAGACAGTATTTAAATTCAGCGCTTGTTGTCATTTATCCAGTACAACCCCAAAATAACATTAAACACCTTGTATTATTATTGGCTAGCCAACCTTTGACTGAAAATGAAACTTGAAGCTCTAACTCTTGAAGTTGAAAAAAATCAGTTGTTTGGACAGCACTGAACATCAGCATATCTGGCACAAAACATATAATTACCTGACATCCCAGCATGTTTAATTAGGTGTTTATTACGTTTCAATGTTCAGTTTGGCACATTCCATCCTGGAAGCTAAGTCAAAGATTATTCTCCTTTAATTGTCCCACCCATCTTCTTTCCTCAAAGGATAAGGTCGACTGACTAAGCACCAAATTCATTGGTTTTCTAAGAAAAGTTAAATATTGGATACTGTATTATGAAAATGTTAATAAACCAATTGTATTTTCATATTGTTCAATTTGGTAACTTGTTGACTTGTTCAGTAGGGCCCTCTGACAAATAACAGAGTTGTAAAGAAATTGAGACTGCCATATGATCCTACTTTTATTTCCCATATCAAATTCTGTTCCCAGTCATTCATGAATCATTTACTCCACAGTTGCCCTCTTGTGTTCTCCTTGAATCATACAGTAAACAGGTGGTTAAAATTCAGTCACAATCCTCAAGGACCCACCATTTTCACAAGAAACTAAATGAAATAAGAAACAATTGTTTAAAGGCTATTAGGTTCACTCATTCAAAAACAACACAACATTGTTGATAGTTTAGTGTTTAATATCAGCAAAAATTCCAAAGGAGTTTATTTTAAATTAAAATAAATTGCTAAACAAAAATCATAAAGAATAGAAATAATAAGGTAATCAAAAGGAAGAAGTCATATGGAGGTTCATTTAAATCAGAATCGACCTATTTCTATTTTTAGACAAGAAACCCCTATTAACAATAAAAGAATCTATTTTGAGGTTCAGAGAACATTTTAAGATAGAGTATATATAAAGTTATTAAAATGTATGGACTTCTAAAGGACATTTTAAACTCTTACATAATAAATACTTTTCTCATTATAAAAATAAACTTTTAAGATCATTGTTCCACTGTTTGCTCAAAAACAATGTTCAATTAACAGTGTTAATGATGAAAGTATACTTAAAATACTGCATTAAAAGTTTTTCCTATCAAGGATGCTCTCTCAAGTGTCAATCCTACTGTAAAAATATTTATGCCCATACATGCTGCAAGTTACTATGGAGACTACATGTGATGAAGTAAATTTAGCTGGTCAATTGCTTCAAAGGCATTAGGCAGTGAAAGCAGTTGATTGAATGAATATTGATTTCATTTGAAGGTTGTATTGCCATTTAAGTCTGTGAAATACTTAAATTTATAGAAATTACTTGAAATAAAGAGCATATAAAAATATTTACACAAAAATGTCATTTAAACATTTGAACTTAGTATAATATATCTTCTTTTTAAGATACAACATGGGATACTTTGAAATTTAAGTAATATAAATAATAGATATGTCACTTTACATTTTTAAAACAATAATATTAATTAATAACATATCATTGAATACATTTCTAAACTATCCATTCTCAGGCTGGTTGCCTGCAGGAGATTATTTTTATAGATATGGTAGCTAATTGAAAGGTTATTTGGAGGGTCAAATTAATATATAAAGTGTCTAAAATGTTTCCTGACATTGTACAATACAATGTAAATAAATATTATTTATATTTATATAAAAGTTACAGTTTTGCATTTGAGGCAATATTAGTGGGTGAACTGAAAAGGAAAACTTTAATTCTTTACCTTCTAACTATGTCCTCACAAGCATGTTGTGTATTATAACATGCTATGTTTACACAATAGGCTAGCTAAACCTAGATCATGCTACCCTGTATAATCATATGCACAGTTTCAGAAGTGACATGTTAATATCATTCTAGAGAAGAGCCTTTCAAGAGTCAAAAACAAAACAATACAACAAAATTTTTCACTCATTGAAAAGAATGTATGACGATAGGTTGATATTGAAACTAATAGAGCCTATGTATTGAAAAATAACTGACTTAGCTTTTACTAATATATTCAAATAGCTAAAGTCTTATGATTTTATAAAGGCTATAAGTTTAAGTACTGATTATAAAAGAAAAATGACATCCCCAATTTATTATTTGACAAATGTTTTAAACTTATATAAAGTAGTATCTAAATAAAATATTTTCAGTTATGTGAGAAATAGGCTTAGAGTAGCAGATTAAGAATATGTGATTGTCTTTTGAAAGTAAGGGAACCTGAATTTTGTATTAGAATCTTTGTTAAAGTTTTGATACCTAAAAAGAAAAAAATAATGTGTGGCGACATGAAGACAACTCTACCCATCCGTGAAGGTATTATATATTGACAGGAAGGGTCTATATTCAGTAACACATACATATTGATGACTAGTGAGAAATAAATTTGATGAAGTATATGATCTAAAGCCCTTGAAGATATTAACAGTAATAAAATATATTTTAGAACATTTACCAATCATTTTACACTCACATTAGACTGAAAGTAGACCATATTATTATCATAGAAGTATAAGTAAGATTAGCTTGCTTCTGAGCAGCAATAAATACCAACTTAAGCCTTGGAGATTGACTCATTGAAATCCTCTTAATAGTCTTCATAAAGAAGAAAGATTCATATACAGCTTCTATAAGAAGTGTGGTAATGTTTCAAACAGTGAAAAAATACATAGCGACTACCTCAGGGTCAACAACTTAGAAGTAGCCCACTATAGTTGAATCAGCTACCCAAGAATACAGCCCAGAAAACCCTCAGAAAGGTTTTAGAGGTATTAAACAGCAATTTGAGAAAACAAGGATATAAAAAACGGTACATGAAATGAATCTATGAGCAGGTAATAGAGTTGGCAAGAACTAATTTGTTCATGATATTTATGAAAGTCCTTTATGAATGATCTGAGAAGCTATACCATTTTGTGCCTAGCTGAGAAAATGATGACTTTCCAGTAGACACAACTGTGAGAAATCACCTGTGAGCTCTCTGTGTGGCTGGTGCATCAGTTTAAAAGGAATGGTGGATTTGGACTACAAAAATTAAGCTGAATTCCAGCAGCTGTCAGTTTTGATTTTACATGAGAATTACTTCAAAAGTTCTTTTAAAGCAGGCAAAATATATTGACAAATGATGTTGTCTACGAAGCAGTGCTTAGGTAGGGTAGAACTGGACACCATTACTCTCCATAAAGGATACCCAGGTGTTCATGCTCTACAACGTAAAACAAGAACCATTGTAGGCTCCATTCTTTTTCTCTCTGGAGCCAGGTAAACTTGCAAGCTGATAAACAGTAGAAAATATCCACAGTTCCCTGAAAGGTTTATATTATAATACAACTTCATTCAGATATTCTAGAATTGATAATCATGAGCTTAAGGCCAGTGTGATGTACAGTAACTGTGAGGCCAGTCTGCATTGCATAATTAGATCCTGTTTCAATATGAATAGATTTGTACAACCATATTTAGATTTATAACCAAACAGGCATAAACTTATCATATAATAAATTTTAATTATTCAATGTGATCACAATTGCTTCACTGAAAATTATCAACTAACCATTGACTGGAATTATCTTTAAAAAACTGTGAAAATATGCAAAAGAGCTAAATTCAAAAGTTAAAGAAATTGCATGAAGTTAAACCCATCATTTTGTTTTCCAACCTTATCAAAATATAATGAATCACAATAATTTTCATCATTTTTTCTCTACATTACTGTTGAAAACTCAAAATTCTTTGTTATACAAAAGTTTTAGTAACAAAGGTTTATAGATAAATAGATTGATAGAAGGATAGGTAAATAGATATACTGCTTTTAGTTACAAGTTTAAAAGTAATGGAGACTCAGTAATTAGTAATGAAGCTAATCACTTTACTGATGATAATTTATGGAAACAACAGCACTGGTACTTGATTTTTAAAATGTAAATTAATCAATATATATGTGTTAATATACAGAATAGTATATATCTTTGAAGGTAGCCATAAAAAATATTTTCTGATATGTCATTAAATAGAAATAAAATTATCTTTATCATTGCTTTCTGAAATGACATTTTAACTTTAGGTACTCAAAGAAATGTTCAAATGTACATTTCTATAGATTTCAATATTATTAATCACCAAGCTTCTAACCATACATATGGTCTATTTTTGTTTGTTTGTTTTCTCCTATTACAGTAAATGAGGGAGGTATTAAAACAGCTTCCAACTTATGTCCAGATCCCGGAGAACCAGAAAATGGGAAGAGAATTGGATCAGATTTTAGGTAATATTTTAAATTAATTTTATCTATCTTGTTAATTCTTTCAATCTAATTATTGAAATGTTGATTTTGTGAACTCAAACTACGCAAGCTAAAACTATAGATATGTTACTGTTAATAAATTTCAGTGTTTTAAATGAGTATTTAAATAATACCTCCAAATTACAAGACTGTCTTGAAGTTGACATGATTAATTTGACATGAAATGAATGAAAATTGATAGATATCCATTTGCACTCAAATTCTTTAAATAGTTGTATGGATCTGAATAAATCGTGCAGCCCTTTTCAGTTCCTCCTATGTAATATGCAAATCAGACCACCCATCCACAATGATGAATTTTCAGTGGTGTGTTTTATGTGATAATAGCCAGCAAATATTTTGAGAAAACTTGACTATATTTCTCAAAATAAAATAACTCACATATTTAACAATATTGTCTAATTGAATCTGAATTTAAATTTACTAACAACTAACACTGATTTCAATTTATTCTGGAAACTGGTAATCTATGTAACTAACAAAATTATAGTCTTTAGTAACAGAATTCAGAAGACTAAGAAGAAAATCTAAGGGCTTAATTTGGCGTTGCACATTTCAATTGTCTCAAACATACAAGAAAATATAAAATTTATGATAACATAAATAAATTTTAAATGTATCAGGGAGTGATCTATAAGGTATGAGGAATATTAGAAGGCTTGCTTAGCTGGCCATTGTGGATAAGTATTTGCATGCAAGTATTAGAACCTGTATAATAAAGATTCAGATATAAAATGTGCTTGTAACCTTTGGGCTCAGGAACAGAAAAAGGAGGATATCAACATTCACCTGCTGGCCTGAATGACAGAGATAGTCAACTAAGGTTCAGTGAGTGGCTCTGGTTCAAAAAAAAAATCAATAGAGAGGTATTTCAAGGCAGGTCCCATGTTTAGGGGTAGTTGCAAGACAAATTGAATTCAATGGTATTTTTGTAAACTCGTTTTGGTACTCTTTGACTTACTTGTCTTTTGCTTATTTTTGTTTACATTTCTTTGTATATTGGGTATCTGTGTTTTGTTTTTACTTATTTGTAAAGGTAGAGAGAGAACATAAAATTGAATGGGTAGAGAAGTGTGGAGGATCTGGAGGAATTGAGGGAAGGAAATAACATGATCAAAACATATTATATAAATTATTTTATAATAAGAAATAAGAAGAAAATAGACGAATATTTCTGACGTTAACCTTTGATCTTCACACACACACACACACACACACACACACACACACAGACCTGAGTTCCCACATTATAAATAGTTGGTACCACATAGATCATATATATGCAGACCTGTGGCACAATGCAAAATACCCAACTCTACTGATGATACTAAACTACATGTAGCTCTCTGATGATGATTTTTGAGCAGCCATTGGAATGACACAACCCCTAAGATAGAAAAGAGAAGGATGTCTGCACAATGGGTGTGAAGGGACATGTCTACATTGAGGACGGAAGGCTCTCTCTCGTTTGACACCACGAGTGTTGCTGGTGAGGTTTTTTTCATTCGAAAGACAGTTTGAAAATACTTAGATATGTAAAAGAGTGAAAAGACACTTCAAATAGCTCACATTTGAGACATCAAGTAGCTCAAAGCAACGGAGTAATGAGGCAATTACATTGTCAATAGAAAATTAAGACATTTTTATTTTTAAAAATGCTAAGATTTAAGGAATTATACAGAATAGATCAGTGGTATGTGAGAGTATATTAAAAAGAATATCAGCTTACAATGAATATCATCCAAGTGCAGAGAGGGAAAATACAAATTACATTCAAGTACAGAGAGAGATACTAATTAATATTACAAGACTTAATTGGTTATCTTGACATAACCTAGCATCACCTTGGGAGAGTGTCTCATGGAGGGATGGTCTAGATGACTTTGGTCTGTGAATGGTTGACTTGACTTCAACTCAGGATGTGGGAAAAACCCAGGATGAAAGACAGCAGTAGTACCATTCCTTATCTTCATGACTTAGAATTCATAAACATAGCAAAAATTAGTTGAGTGTCCACCATGCATTCATGCTTTTCTTTCTGCTTTAGACTGTGGGTGTTACTCAACTAGCTGTTTCAAGTTCTTGTCATATTGACTTTCCAGCAGCTATGACTATAACCTCAAAGTTTTAACTACCCTCTTTCCATTAGGTACCTGCCATGGTATTTTATTATAGCAAACAAAACGAAACTGGATCTAAATTATTCAGAGGTATCAGAAAAAGATACATATACATTAAAGATTGCAAGACTGTGTGATGGAAAAACAAATGAGTCCATATTTATTATTTTCTCATAATGCTTGATCAAGCAAAGCCAGTAAACAAAATATGTGCATAGAATGACAGGCATGGATGAGGTGATATTTGAGGCAGAGAGGAAAATGGTAAATATTTACTATCATGGGGGAAGAGCAAGCATGATGCTAAAATGTTACCCTAGGGAACAGTTTTTAGTGCCCTTTGGAGATTGTTGATAATGACTGCTTGTTATATGATTTCTGTCTAGCATTACTGAATGACACAAACACAACTGGAAAAAGGACTGTTCCAAAGCATGTAAAATTTTACTTTGTTTGGAAAATTGCTAGTAATTGTTTAATGCATATGGATTAGAATCATAGACCTGAAGCACAGAAATCCTCAAATATATGCTCAAATTGGATGATCTTTAAGAGGGCTTCATTGGAATATCTCCCAAAGCCACTCTTAGCCACAACATTCTGCCTGTTTAGAGAGCACCAGTCGAAGAATGCATAGACTTACTTATCTAAGAGACATAAAGACTTTATGTATTCATTAAATATAATTTAATTTATGTATTCATTAAACTAGGTGGTATGAGAATCTCCACAAAATAATAAACAAAAAAGTTAATAAAGATATAAAACATCTATAAGAGATTAAGGCATTTATACCTTCAGATAACTCTATGTCCCTCTATGTTCCCTAAAAACATTTGGTATTCTTAGACCCTTGTCTTGTCAAGAGAGAACTGAATGGTGGCTTTGCAATGAATCATCATCTGCATCTAGAGATGCCAGACTGGTTGAAGGATTGACCTAGCTATGAGCCTCACAAATATTAAAATCCCATGACAAGCTTTTCTGGTGTTCTCTACCCAGATGATATTTAAATTCTTTGATTAAAAAATAAAGATCATAAAAGCAATATTTATGAAACAACAACAAATAAAATATTGTATGGAATTTCATTTTTAAAGCACTGCTAAAAGGAAGAAAATAGAAGCTAAAGTTTGGGAGAAAATATTTACAGATCTGTGTAAGGATTAGTGTCTGAAATGCACAGGTAGAAAAATGCTTAAAGCAGCAGCTACACCACAGCTCTGTTCCTTAATAGGTAACACAGATGAACAGGGAGATGCAGGCACATATTGTTTCATTAACACATATTATAGTCTTTCTCTAGGTTTGATCATTCATCGCACCTGGAAACATTGTTTTCAAATTCTTCCAGAGTAGCAATAAGCTCTGAAATTCAGGACGTCAGAAAGTTAAAAACTTCCCATACTAAGAAATAATGAAATTTTTTGAAGAACAAAAAGAGTCTTCCTCTCCTGTTCCGTGGACACCCTCATAGGCAACCTTCCTGTGTCCCAGACACTTGCTGCTCCTTGAGGTTCTCATACCTCTCCCCCATGCACAGGCTTTGCCATAATTTTTCCTCCCCAATGGCAGGTACAATAGATGTTCTGTAAATAAATTACACCACTGAAACTTGTGTATAGCGTTCTTTTGAACAATTGCTCAATTTGAGTGTATAAGATGCCTCAAGAGATTTCTAATCGTATCGTTATTTGTTCCTTGATCAATTATTTGCACTTTGAAAATTATGCTAGACAGTTTGCCTCATTGTTTCAGTTCTGACTTTTCCATTTTTTTTCTATTCTGAGGAGATAATGCTGCCCTAATGTCTTTGTTTGTTGTCCTAGACACTCATTCTCTCATATAATCAAAGACTTTCTCCTGAAAAAAATTTGTTGTCTTGTGATCAGTTGTTTCCTGGTTTTTCACTCCTCAATTATTCTCTATATTTTATTATAATATTAAGTTTATTTCTCTGTCTCTCAGAAAATTTTTGATTGTACAATATGGAGAATCAGTCAAGATCATAAAAGTTGAATATGTTTAGAGAATTGAAGTGATTAAACAGCAAAAGTGCATCATCAGAATTTTTCTATTAGTTCATTTGATTCTATGACTGGATGACCTGAAACTCATTATTAAATTAAATGACTTACAGCAAATGTTGAAAAGCAGTTATTCTGATATGCACATAACCAATATATGTGTAAACCCTGAAACAATCTATAGTAAAATCTTAGAAATGTGAGGTATCTTACTGGGTTTCATCTACTTAGCATTTCTGTTCTGACCTCCAAGGTAAAACCTGGCAGCTGGGTTTTGAAGTCATCAAAGCTATTTTTTCTAATTTGAAATGTCCATGGATCATCGCAGAATTTGAAGTAGAGAAAGGCTGCCAAAGAAATATAAAAGCTGGCGGAGTAGTCTATGCTGAAATATAAATTAAAAATTTAAATGTCTCTTAAAATTACAACCGTCTGTGAAATCCCAGCTAGTGGGATTCTTACTTTTCATGGATTCCTGCGAAAAAGACTTCATATGACACCTTCTTGTCAAAAGCAGAGGAAAGTAAGGAATATGGAAAATTTAAAGATGCAAAAGTGATGTTGCCAGACAACCATTTTCTTCCCTCTGAGAGTGAAGGCGTTGCTAGTTACAGGTTTGCATGTTGATCAGATCATCCAGACTATGATGGATGCCTTGGAAAGTGGGCCTTGCTCTTGGGTTATATTAGAGCCTGCCAGGTGGGAAAACTGAAATAATGCAAATGCAGCATACTTTTAAATGTGAACACGTCTCCCAATCTTACAATGGGCTTTCTAAGCATGCTAATATATTCATTATTTTACTTTAGTAATTGCAAAAACATCATCTACAATAGAAACTTCCTGAGGCATTGGTCCTGCCCCCAATTCCCAGTAAATCTCCTGAGGCATGGCTACTACTTGTGGGCTTTCCATGATCACCACAGAACATCATTTCATAATCACCAGTTATTTCTATACACTAACCTCAATCTTTTCTGAACCAAACTTCCCAGCTCTATTTTGTACTCCCATGACTTTAAAATTTGTTTTACCTGAGACATGTCAAACTGTCATATTAGCATTTTTTGAATTATCCCCTTCAAGATTTCCTCACGAGTGGCAACGCACAGCTTCTGAGCTGCAGAATGCCAGCCTCCATAGCAAGAGGCATTCGGTTACAGATTTAGGGAACTTGACTCCTGTCGACACAGGATTCAGAGCTTAGATACTGACTAGAACTTCAGAAACAGCCACTTTATGGACCAGAGTTGGGTTTATAATTGAATTTAAATGTAGGTTTATGCACTGGGGTTTGGAAACAGAGATGCTCTCGGAAGAAAAACACACATGGGAGTATGGACATGGACATCTCAAAAGGAAGACTGAATCAGAGCTGGTTGCTTTAACAATGATCTTATATAGGATTTTCTTGAGGTTTGAAGTTATTCTCTTCAGAGGGTTTCTATGGACTTAGTGAGATCCCTGGGTGTTTTCTGTGAGCATCTGACAGGATTAAAGATGATAGAGGAAAAGCCTAGGCCAGAGGATACAGAGAGATGAGATATCGTTCCCCTATATGGTTTGGTTGAGGTTCTCAGAAGATGTCTGGTGTAAGGATAAGTCTTTACCCAAGATTATATGCATTCATACCACATGCATTCTCATTTCTATTTTAGCATAAAATATCTATACAGAAAGTAAATTTAACTCAATGCCAGGTCCCTATGCAACTATTATTTACTGTGCCAAAATAGCTACTGTTTCACTGTCCTGTGGGTTCAGTCAGACTGCAGGAGAAGCAACTTCTTTCCCTTCCCATACTCTCTAATGTCTCTATCATTACCCTGCCTCACTTGAAGTTCTATCTTCAGAACTGCAGTTTTCCTCCATGACTTCACTTAGGACATCTACCAGGACTGAAGACTTACAAATCCTGACTCATTTGTTTCTCTGTAGTCTTTGCCTTTTGCTATTCTTCTGTGCTATAGATATTTATTTTCAACTTAAAAATAAAATCTTAACTACTTTGTCTTATAAAACACATATGTATCACTAAAAGTGAAAGTGTGTGTTGTTTGGAGCTAGATGAGTATAACATCATTTCCTGTCAATCTCTTGCCTCCACTTTAAGAACTTTTGGTATCCAAAGTTTTGTTTATTTTTTTTCATTAAAATTGGAAAGACTATTACTAACCTGTACAAGCCAATTTAAAGTTTAGGCTATTTAATGTAGCGTCATGAAGTCATGACGTAAATAATGAAAACAAAGCAGCAGTCAGTCAATATCATCTTCTGATTGTACAATTATTTTCCTAATGACAGCAAATAAAAAGTACCTAATTCTGGCTTTGATAGGAGGGCCTTTGCCTTGCCTTAGCATATCTTGTTTTGTTCTGTTTGGATGTCATCTTTTAGAGGCTTGTTCTTTTCTGTAGACGAAATGGCAGGGTGGATTGATTTTGTGAGAACGACAGGGCAGGGAAGAGTAGAGGAAGCAGAAAATGTGGTCGAGACGATTTATGAGAGTAGGATCACACGCATGCCTCATGCTCTAAGCTCAAGAATGATGTCACTCCACAGTTCTATTTTGTTGCTAAAAGAACTAGAGTGCTAAAAATTTCCCACTTAGTAGTTACAAAAGCAAACTTTGAACCCAGGGCTTATAGCTTTCAATTTGTTGCTCTTTCTCTTTGCTTATACATTTGCATTTTAGCATTTAAGTTCTTCTTTAAGACACTCTAAACCTAGCCTTCTGGCATTATCTTTTCCAGCACCATATTGTGATATAGAATGCTAAACATGCCTTGCATAAAAAAAATATCATTTCAGTTTTGTGCTGTGTATTTAAAAACAATAAATGCAAAAGAATTTACCATTCCTTAAACTGTCTAGTTTCATGAGACAATTTTTTTCAGTTTCTATGTAGCCTACTCTACCTTCTTCCAATGAGACAACCCTGCTTTACTCTGAAAATTATGTCAGTTCTTTAAATGTATTTTCTACATTTCTAGCATCATAAATTATACCTAAAATGACTTGTGTCATTTGACTTTCAAGTAATTTAGTCATGTTTGTCTTATTTTAACAACAGGCAGCAAATTTATATATTAAAAGAAGATTTATACCATGAATTATAATTTTGTTTGCCAAGCCAATCCATTTTTAAATGTTTAAGCAAAGCTATATATGTGAATTGGACAAACCAAAATCACCGCACCTTCCAGTATATTTCAAAACTGAAATAAGTAAGTGTACTAGTACTGTCCATATGGTTTGACTATTATAGATGATTATCTATTAACATGTATTTCTTAATTATGATTACATTTTTAAATGAGCTCCACAAACACAATATTTTAATCAAGAGCAGAAATATACATATAA